>CAKNXH010000638.1:35759-47960 GCA_932178445.1 Andricus quercusramuli | reverse complement strand
TTCTGTATAGGTTGGAACACTGTATAGGTTGGGACAATGTATATGTCGGGACACTGTATAGGTTGGGATAATGTATAGGTTGGAACAATGTATAGGTTGGAACACTGTATAGGATGGCACAATGTATAGGTTGGGATAGTGTATGCTGTATAGGTTGGAACACTGTACAGGTTGGGACAATGTATAGATTGGGTACTGTGTAGGTTGGGACAATATATAGGTTGGGACACTGTATAGGTTGGGAAAGCGCGTTTTCTCAATTTCTTTGCACTGGTGCCACCAGTTATTACTGTCACATGTTATAGTATCAATAGAAAAATGATCGTATTGACATTATTCAACCCCCTTCAACTGAAAAATTTGCATCAATATTGTAAGTTAAATGAGTTTAGTGTGTTATGAAATAAATGAATTGTTATGTCTGAAGAGGATTTTGCTTATAGTGCAGATAATTTTTTCCCCCAGCAATGCAAAAATGCCATTTAATGTATAGGTTGAGACACGTGTATCGTACAGGTTTAAAAACGCTTTTTGACAAATATTCGCTTTTTTAACTGAAAATCGTGTTTGGAGTAACTTTGGATTGTAAATAATCAAAATAATCGCACCTTCGATCATTGTTGTTTTTTTTTTTCATTTTCTATTTTTTTTGTCACTGTCATTTCATACTCAACATTTCAGCATGTCCCGTTAAGTTTTCATTTTTATGTAAAAACCCAATTAAACAAATAAATATTCACTAAAAGATTTATTGTGGTGTTTCAAATTATTTTTTACACTTATTTTTCATGTTTTAAAAGGTGTCCCAACCTACATTACAATTTTTTTTTTACAAAGGTAACAAAAGTTAGGACGTTGTAAATTTTTGGGCAAGAACCATTTCTGTTGAGGATACATAATTTTCGTTTAAAATTCATCTTTTTAGTTGAAAATCAGAATCTACTGTTTTGTACAAAATTTGCCCGTTTAGCTTGTAATTTCAATAATTTGGGGGACTTTTTTTCTCTTTTGACTGAAGAATCTTTCTTAGTTAAAAATTCAACCGTTCAGAATTCGTATTTTTTCGCCGTAAATTAATTTTTCCAATTCAGAATTTAAATATTCCATTTTTGCGTTAAAATCTATCTTTTTTGGATTTTCAAAAATATAGCCATTTTATTCCAATTTAATTTTTTTAGTTGAAAATTCAATAATTTGGTTCAAAAATGAGCAATTTTTATTTTGTTATTAATGTCTGTTTTTCAAATTAAAGTTTTTAACTCAAAAATCAATTATTCCATTCAATATTTTTTTAAAGATTCGCCTTTTTTCGTAGAAAATTAATCTTTTTGGCTGAAAATTCATCTCTTTGGTTGAAAATTCTTGTGTTTTGTTGAAAATTTGTATTTTTTGGTAGAAAATCAATTTCCTGATATGAAAATTGATCTTTTTTAGTTGAAAATTTAACGACTTGGTTGAAAGTTGAACTGCTTTGTTAAAAATTCATTTTTTGTTGTTGATTCGTTATTTTAGTTGAAAGTTCATCTCTTTGGTTAAAAATTGAACTTTTTTGTTGAAAAGCAGTTTTTTTCGTTTCAAATTAATGTTTTAAGTGAAAAATTAATTATTCTATTTTTAAATCAGAATTTGTCTTTTGTGGTTTGAAAATTCAACTATTTGGTTTGATCACTGATCTAATTTAGATGAAAATTCAACTTTTTAGTTGAAGATTCATGTATATTATTGGAAACTCGTTTTTTTTTTTGGTAGAAAATAATCTTCTTATTTGCAAATTGATCTTTTTTAGCTGAAAATTAAACAACTTGGTTTTGGCTTAACTCCTCTGTTAAAAAGTCATTATGTTGTAGTTGATTCCTCATTTTAGTTGATAATTCATCTCTTTGGTTGAAAATTCAACTATTTTGTCGAAAATTCCTATTTTTGGTTGAGGTTTGATTTTTAACCTAAACATTTAATTATTCGATTTTTGGTTGAAGATTGAGCTTTTTCGGTTGAAAATTCACCTATTTGGTTTGAAAATTGATCTTTTTTAGTTGCAAATTTAACTACTTGGTTGAATGCGGAAAACTTTTTTGAAAATTCTATTTTTTTTTAAATTCGTCATTTTGGTTAAAAATTCAACTATTTTGGTAGAAAAGTAATCTCATTTCTTGAAATTATGCCTTTCGGATTACAAGTTCATTTCTTTGATTGAAAATGTAACTATTTTGTTAAAAATATAATAATTTTATTCAAAATTTTTTTTTATTTGAAAATTCAATTATTTGGTTCAAAATTGAACTATTTTTCCTTTTATTAATGTCTGTTTTTAAAATTAATGTTTTTAACTTAAAAATCAGCTATTCTATTTTTGGTAAAAATTTTCAAATTTTTTAGTTAAATATTCTACTGTTTTGTTGAAAATTGAAAACTCATATTTTTTTTTAAGATTCGCCTCTGTTCGTAGAAAATTAATCTCTTTGATTAACAATTTAACTATTTTGTGGAAATTTTCTTTTTTCTTAAATTTATCTTGTTTGGTTGAAAATTCAACTATTTGATTTGAACATTTATCTTTTTTAGATAAAAATTCATTTTTTGTTGTTGATTCGTTATTTTAGTTGAATATTCATCTCTTTGGTTATAAATTCAACTGTTTTGTTGGAAAGCAGTTTTTTTCGTTTCAAATTACTGTTTTAACTGAAAAATTAACTATTCTATTTTTGAATCAGAATTTGTCTTTTGTGTTTTGAAAATTCAACTATTTGGTTATAAATTAATGTATTTTGTTAAAAACTCTTTTTTTTTGTAGAAAATTAATCATCTTGTTTCCAAATTGATCTTTTTTTGTTGAAAATTCAACTATTTAGTTTGGAAATTTATCTTTTTTAGTTGAAAATTTAACTACTTGGTTGAATGTTGAAGTCTTTTTTTTTTAAATTCATTTTTTTAAAGATTCGTCATTTTGGTTGGATATTCAACCATTTTGGTTGAAAAGTAATCTCATTAGTTGAAATTATGCCTTTTGGGTTAGAAGTTCATTTCTTTGATTAAAAATTTAACTATTTTGTTGAAAATTGATTTTTTTCACATTTCGAGTATTTTATTTTTGGTTGAAATTTTCTCTTATTTAGGATTTGTCTTTTTGGTAGAAAATTCATCTTTTGGGTTGAAAAATCATTTCTGTGTTTGAAGATCCATCATTTTAGTTAAATATTCATTTCGTTGGCAAATTCAACTATTCTGTTCAAAATTTGTTTTTACATTCTCATTATAATGAGAAGGGATTAATTTTTTTCATTAAAAAATTTAATTTTTCAATTCAAAATGTAACTTCCATCATTGCTTGAAAAATCATTTATTTTGTTGATAATTTATATTTTTTGGTTGAAAACTCAACTGTTTTCCAGGAAATTCGTCATTTTTCTTGAAATCTCAAAATTTCGCGATGAGATTTTTTTTTTATTGACTAAAAAATCTTTCTTGGTGGAAAATTCAACTTTTTTGTTGAAAATCCCTCTTTTTGGTTTGAAAATTAGTCTTCTTTGGTTAAGGATTCGCTATTTTGTTTGAAATTTCTATTATTTGGTTCAATTCAACTGTTTGGAAATATCAACTATTATACTTTTCGTAGAGGATTCATTTTTTTTATATATATATATATTTTTTTAAAGTGAACTACTTAGTTGAAGGTTGAGCTAATTAGTTAAAAAAAAAAATTTCTGATGAACCTCTATGATCCTTGCATGGTATCTGTTAATTTTTATGTCAATATCATGAAATTAGTCTTATTACGTGAGTTTTCTATAGATAGTCTCTGGCATCAGTTCATCAGCCCGGCACTGACCCTGCCAGTCTTTATTGTATCAGGTTATTTTCAAACACGCCTTCGTAATTAATTTGCTACCGCTGATGACCACCGTACCCGTTCCTGATTAATCGAAGGGTCACGTAATTAGCTTCTTCGGGTATCATGAATCACTATAATTTCACGGACACTGCAATTATCTACAACGTATCAATTAAATTAATTTCACTACAAATATAAAAAATTGAAAAAAATATTCTACCACGGAAAATATTGTTTTAAAAATTTATTTTAAGTTTAAAATCCAATTATTAAGAAGTCAGTGGCGCCATTTTCAATTAATATCTCGAAACTATGAACTATTGTTGCAGATTTTTGAATATTTAAAAAATAATAAGCTTTTTAAGAATTTTAAAGTTTTTCAATTTCTGGAAAAATTTTTTAATGAGTTTTTGTTTCAAAAAATAAATTCTTAATGAAAATTAACAAATATTTCAAAACATTTTTAATTATTTCATTAAATTTCGGAAATGAATGTGAATGATTTGAAGGCACAAATATTGAATTATCAAGAATACCAAATTTTATAAAAAAAATCGAGATTCAGAATTAATTTAAAACCTCAAAAGATTTTTAAAAATCTAAAAAATTTACATTTTTAATATCTGTAAATAGAAATTTTGAAGGTTCTTAAGCAATTTGGAAGTTTTGACGATAAAAAATTTTTTTTCTTAATTTATGGGATAATTTAAACTGTTTTTTTATTTTGAAGAATTAATTTCAAGAGAATATTTTAAAAGACTTTAAAACATTTCAAAAGATTTCAAAAATTGTCAAAATAGAATCTGGAAGATTTGAAAGCCTTTTTTTTTTAGAATTTCAAGAAAATTTTTGGAAATATACAAATAATTTTAAAAGATATTCAGAAGTTTCAAATGTTCAGGGAATCATTAAAAAATAATTCGAAATTTGAAAAGATTTACAAAAATTTCAAACAAAATGTGGATTTATAAGTTATTGAAAAAAATTGCTGTGCTTTTTGAGAAGTTTGAAAGGCTTCAAGAAAATAAAAAGAAAGCTTTTCTTGAGATTCCTGGGGAAATTTTTTTCATTCTAAATAATTAATAACAAAAATATAAAGGTTTTAAAACATTTCAAAATATTACTACAAATGTCAAAAAATTTTCGGAAGATTTAAGGATTTTTTTTTAATTTTCCACGATGTTTCAAAATTTTAGGAATAATTCGAGTCAGTTTAAAATATTTTTCTGAAATTTTCCTAACATTTTTCAAAATCCTGTAAAATAAAAAAAGCTATACTCTCTCGAAATATCTGAAATCTTCTAAAATCTTTTTGAATTTTATCAAGAATCTTACTATTTTGTCGAAAATTATCGTTTTTTTTCTAATTTGTTTCTCAAACTGAAAATTCAACTATTCTGTTTTTAGTGGATTATTATTATTATTATTATTTTAGTAGATCGATTTTATAGTTGAGAATTCAAAAAAATTAATTTTTTGGTTGAAGATTCATCGCTTTAATTAAAAATTCATTTCCTTGATTGATAAATTAGCTATTTTATTGAAAATTCGTTTTTTCTTTGACTGAAAATGATTTTTTTACTGAAAATTTGAATATTCCAGTTGCAACATTAACCATTTTGCTGATTTTTTTTATAATTTTTTTTACTGAAAATTTAACTCTTCAATTTTTGGTTGAAAATTTATAATTTTTAGTTGAAAATTCGACTTTTTTGATGAAAATTAATCTTTTTGTTAAAAGTTCAAATTCGACTATTCGAGCTTGAAGATTTAACAGTTTTAACTTGCAATATTTATATTTTAATAAAATTAATTTTTCAACTGAAAATTTAACTATTCCATTTTCGGTGGAAAATTGATCTTTTTTTAGTTGAAAATTCCACTATTTGTTTGAAAATCTGTCTTTTTCATTTGAAAATTCAACTATTTCTTTGAAAATTCATGTATTTTGTTGAAAAATTATCTTTTTGTTAGAAAATTAATCTTCTTGTTTAAAAATTCATCTTTTTGGTTGAAAATTCAATTATTCCAGTCAAATATTCATATTACTTTTGTTATTATTAGAATCATTATTAGGTTCAAAATAAAACTGCTTGGTTGGAAGCGAAAAAAAATCTATGTTTTTCTTGGGTGGAAAAATAATTTTTTTATTTTAAATTTTAATTATTCCATTTTTGGTTGAAAACTGATCTTTTTAATTCAAAATTAGGCTATTTGTTTGAAAATTCAATTATTTGGTTTAAATTGAATTTAATCATGTACCCACATTAATTTTACCAAATATGCCCAGATTCTGAAGTATAAAACAAAATAAAAATTTGTTTGAATTATTCAAGACAAATTCATTAAATGATTATTATGTTTTTAGTATTATATATTTATTTAATTAATCAATCGTTTTAAGAATTAAAAAAAAATAAATAAATAAAAAAAAATTATTCAAGAATATATTCTAATCTAATTTTATTTTGAAAAATTAATTTGAAGAGAATATTTAATAAGATTTTGAAAAAAGTTCTGATTTATAACCTTTTCGACCGTTTTTAAAAGATTTAAATGAATAAAAAATTTGTATCAAAATTCCTAGAAAAATTTAAAATAATTTTTTTCAAATTAATTAGAAAAAAATATTTAATGAGGTTTCCAAAATTTTCAAAAATAAATCTCGATGATTTGAAGGTATTTTTTTCACTTTTGCAGGAGTTTCAAAAAATTATAGGAAAAATTCGAATTCCAAGATGATAACATTATTATTAGATTCCTGGAAAATTTTTCAATGATTTTTTTAAACAAATTTTTAAGTGAATATTTAAAAACATTCCAAACAAATATTTACTTATTCAAAATTTATAAATTTTTTTATTTATTCATCAATTCATAGTATGAAAATGATGCATTTTATACGCGTAAATTATTGAAATTTTGAATTAACATTTTTTAAGTTTTAATTTTAATGTTCAAAATTCAAAAGTATTCCACTTTAAGTGTTTTAATTTGCAGTTAAGTTTTTATAACTTTAAATGAAAAAATTGGTCTTTTTTTTTTCTTTAATTAATTTCAAAGACCCTGTCCATTTTTTATTTGCACTCTAAAAGTTTTTCAATCCCGATCTAGGATTTTTTAAAACCACAAATCAAAAATACAATAAAATACAACAATGTACAAAAAAAATACAAGAATATAAAAAATTCTTCTCATTAATAGAAAAAGTTGTACTTTCCTGTAATTTTGGTTGTAAATTATTATATTTATTTGTAGATTCCTGTAAAAATAGTTTCAGTTTTCTGTACCTTTTTAAAAATTTTTCCACCATAGAACGTTCTCAAATCATACAAGATATTCTTTAAAATGTATAACAAAATTTTGTAAAATGAACCGAGTTTTTTTTTCTGAAAAAAAAAGATGATCAGTGCACGTGTAGCGCGCACAATGTTTTAGTTTAGTATAAAATTGCTGCAATAAATGCACATTTTGAAGAGTCGCATTTCCTACTGAAATATCATCTGCGGATTGCTCGAAATGCGTGAACATTTCCGTAAAGGGCACCATGTCGTCGGATTCATAAAGCGGAAAGCCGTCCTTCCTGCGTGAAGATCATGCGATAAAAAATAATAGGCATTTCACGAAATATTTTTTATGGGGAGTGTTTTTTCAAGAGTTTATTGAAAAAATACAACCATGTGCTTAAAAAAATGTATTATTCAAAAAAATGTAAATGATACATTCATTAAATTCCATATGGTGACCGATTTCGTGCGGCATCGGGGTGTCTGATCCTGGTGATGTTACGGAATTGTTTGGGACTGAAATATATTGTATTCCATGGAAAAATATGAAACATTTTTTTTTTGCACACGGTGTTTTTCGATAAACTTAGAATAAATTATTCATCTTTTTTCTTTTTTGGTTGAAAATTCAACTATTTGGTTACAAATTCTTATATTTTGTTGAAAATTCGTATTTTTTGGTAGAAAATCAATCTCCTTGTTTGAAAATTGAACTGTTTTTTCTATAAGCAGGTTTTTCGTTTGAAATTGATGTTTTAACTGAAAAATTACATATTCTATTTTTGAATCAGAATTTTATATTTTGTGGTTTGAAAATTCAACTATTTGGTTTGATCGTTTATCTCATTCAGATGAAAATTCAACGGTTTGGTTGAAAATTCATTAACTCCTCTGATAAAAATTCATTATGTTATTGTTGATTCATCACTTTAGTTGACAGTTGGAAATTTAACTCTTTTGTCGAAAATTCCTTTTTGAGGATTGATTTTCTAGCTAAAAATTGAATTATTCTATTTTTAGTTAAAAATTGATCTTTTTTGATTTAAAATTCAACTGTTTGGTTTGGAAATTTACCTATTTTAGTTGAAAATTTGAATACTTAGTTTGGGCTTAACTCATCTATTAAAAATTCATTATGTTGTTGTTGATTCATCACTTTAGTTCAAAATTCATCTCTTTGGTTGAAAATTGAACTTTTTTGTCGAAAATTCCTTTTTTTGTTTGGTTAAGCATTAATTCTTGAACTAAAAATTTATTTATTCTATTTTTGGTTGAGAATTGGCCTTTTTTGTTTGAAAATTCAACTATTTGTTTTGGAAATTTATCTTTTTCATTTGAAAATTTCACTATTTGGTTAAATGTGGAACAACTGTTTTGAAAATTCCTCGGAAAAAATTTTTTTTAAAGATTCGTCATTTTGGTTGAAAATTCAACTATTTTGATAGAAAAGTAATCTTATTAGTTTCAACTATGTCTTTTGGTTTACAAGTTCATTTCTTTGATTAAAAATTAAAATTTTTGTTTAAAAATTGATTTTTTTAGATTTCAAGTATTTTATTTTTGGTTTAAAATTGGTCTTTTTGGTAGAAAATTCATCTCTTGTGTTGAAAATTAGACTATTTAGTTGAAAATTTAACTATTCTGTTGATAATTCATTTTTATTATTAAAAAAAAAATGTTATTATATTATCCCTCAAAGAAACTTTGAAAATTTCAAAAAATACAAAAATGGTGTACGTTTTTCTAAAAAGCTGAAAATTTTGAATTTAAAAAAAACATAGAAAATTCAAAACAAAATAAAAAGTAAGATTAATTAAAGTTCTGATCTTTTAACGTAATCGCATCTTAAATTTACAAATTTTATAACTGAAATGTCTGAAATTTTCTATAAAATTACAAAATTGTAATAGAATTTTCGTAAATTTCTGCTCCATGTAACGGCATAAAACTTCTGTTACTCGAAACGTAATTTTTTCTTTTGGTTACGAGTTTTAGGATTTTCAGATACAATACATCAAATAATTCCGTGATTGCAACTGAAAATTACGAAATTTGTAACTCAATTTTCCTAAAATAATCTAAAATTTACGAAATTTATAACACAATTTTCTTCCATTTATCATCGGTGTTGCATAATTTTGAAGAAAATATAAGTACCAAAACAGAAAATTTGCGAAAAATAAAAAATTTCAAATTAATGACCGAAAATTTTCATTTCTTAAATTTAAATATTTCGAAAGTAAAATTTAACGAAACTATAAAAATTGACGAAATTACATATTTCTGCAATTTTACAACCGGAATTTTCAAAATTTCGAATTTTCCAAATTATTAAATTCATGAGATTCTCAATTACCATAGTTTTAAATTCAGGAAAAAAATTATATTTCATATTTTTGTCTGTTCAAATAATTTTTATTTTATAGGTATAAAATATTGAATTGAAATCTATGTAGTATGCAGTATACACAAAATAAAATGTTATTCTGAAAAATACAAAATTTTAAATTTCAATATTTTTTAATGCTGGGAATTTGAAATTTTGGGAATTTACTTATTTCAAGAATTTACATATTTCTTGAAGTTAATATTTCGCGAATTTGAAAATTCTGGGTTTAAAAATGCGGAAATTTCAAATTTTTTATTTTTCCTGGTTTTTCAAGTTCCGGCAATTTTCTAGTCTGGTAATTATATTTTTTATATTTTTATCATTCGGCAAAGTTATCTCATCCTTTAGAGAGAAATTTTCAACATATTTTAGCTTCTTTCAGACATAAATCCATGATCGTTTAAAAAAAGAATTGATGTTTTGAAAAATGCATTTTATATTATTAAAAAATATTTTCTTCTACGTGAAGGAATAGAACATCTCCCTTATTTTACTACGAATTTTTAAAAAAATCAAGAAAAAATCAAATATGAGTGAAGGAAATTAAATTATTTAAATTTGTTTTCAAAATTTTTTTTCGTGAAAAAAATCACAAGTAGGGTGAGCCGAAAAAATGTGAAATGATTAATTTGATTGGTAATATGATTTCAATGTTTCTGTGTAGCGTTACAACAAAATTTCAGAACAAAAATTCAAAAAATGTATCACTATTGGGAAAATCGATTGAAAATTTTCAAATTTTTTGTGCGGAAAAAATTTGTTTTCAATTTGCAAAAAGAGTTGCAAAAAAATGTTAATCGTTTTTTTTTATTTTTTAAGCTCTTTTTAATAAATTCAGAAAACACGTACCTATTTTTAAATTCCATACAAAATTTGTTTCTGTTTTTACGGATCCTGTGTAAAATGATTTTTACGGATCTTGTATAAAAATGGCTCACGTTTTGGTATCAGTGAATATAGAAAAAAATGTTTCTTTGAAATTCAAAATTACATGCGTACTTTCTTAGTTCATTCAAAAGAGAATCCAAAAATAAAAAAAAATGTTTTTTTTTTGTAACTAGGTACAAATTAACAAAATCTTATGCTATTTTCCATAAACTTTACCCAAAAAAGATTGAAATTTTTTTTCCACACAAAAAATTAATAATCATTTTTAGTGTTTTTTCCACCCTAATTTCCAGGTTTTTTTTATCATCAGTTTTTTTTTTTTTTGAATCATTTTAAACCCATTTGAAGCCTTATTTAAGTCAACAGAGCGGAAAAGTAAAGTTTTACTGAAATGATAATTTATCATAATTTCTGACAGGTTTTTAAAGCCTAAAGTGACGTTAATGGAGATTTGAAAGGGTGCCCTATTTTGATTGAATGCTAAAAAATATTGACAAAAGAACTTTAGTTAATTACATAGGTATATTTTTTGCTTCTAATGTGAACATAATTTTTTATACTGAGTCCCAGACTGCTCTAAGTATGATCCCTGGGTCATTATTAATTTATTATTATTATGCCCTATGGGCTCGAATACAATAGACTAGATATGAGGAGTGATGTCTTTATTTGTCTGAATGGGCGGACAATATGAAATAATTGCGCATTTCCGTTTCAGGAAAAGCAGGGTACAATCTGCAGGGCACATGTCAAGCAGGATTGGGAGCCGCAATGTCGAAGGTAAGGTCATTTTTTATAATTTTTCATTCATCATTTCTTAAAGACAATTGTAACAAATTTTAACATAAATTTTTAATATTTATATTTAAAGCGGAAATTCCAAAATAATTTTTCATAGCAGACTAGGATGGACTAGGATGGGCTAAAAAACTCTAAACAATTAGTTTAATTGGTAATAGCACTGAAAAGTTCCTTTGTGTCATTAAAAATTAGAACAAAAATTTAATTTCTCACCATTGGGCAAATAAATTGAAATTTTTTCTATTTTTTGCGTGTGGGAAAAAATTATGTTTTTAATTCTTTTTTTGGTGAAGTTTATGGAAGTAAATGACCTTAGATGAAAAAAAAGTAAGAAAACCATTTTTTTCGTCAATGAATTGGATTAAATTAAAAAAAAATAATAATAAATCAAAAAATGTATCAATATTGGGCAAGTCGATTAAAAATTTTCAAATTGTCAATTTTTTCCATTTTTGTAATGATTAGATTAGCATAGAATGAATAGAATGAATTAGAATTGAAAAAAAATTTTAACTAAGAACCTTTTCTTCGGTAACTTTAGGTACAAATTATCAAAATTGAATTTTTCTTCATTTTTTGACGTATTTTTTTCATAATTGAAAAAAAGTCGATTAAAAATTTTCAAATTTTCATTTTTTTTTTCATTTTTTTTCTATTATTAGATTATATTAGAATGATTAGAATGAATTAGAATAAATTAGATTAAGTTTCAAACAATTTTTTTTTTAATTTTCACTATCGGGCAAGTCGATTGAAAATTTTCAATTTTTTTTGTATGGAAAAAATTTGTTTTCAATTTTCGTTTGAAATATTGTTTATTATTAGAATATAATATATTATACATTAAATTTCGAAAAAAAATCAAAAAATGTATCACTATTGGGCAAGTCGACTGAAAATTTTTAAATTTTCAATTTATATATATATATATATATATATATATATATATAATTATATTGTAAAATATAATAAAATAATGAATTGGAAAAAAAATTAAAAGAAACAAA
>CAKNXH010000638.1:18835-30759 GCA_932178445.1 Andricus quercusramuli | reverse complement strand
AGCCAAAATATTTATTTTTAACCAATTTTTTCTTTGTGAAAAAATTTCTTTTTTTTTCAACCTTTATCATATCCGAAGCCAACATTTCAAGAATAAGTCAGTGCCCCAAAATTCTTCAAAAATTACGATTCCTTATGCAATTTCTTGTACAAAAAAATACTTATTATTTTTATATCAGTTTATGTTACTATTTCTTCATATTTGAATGTTTATTTTATTCTTATTGTAGTATTTTTATATACTTCATTTTTATCTCAAATGAAAATAATAACAACCACAACATAAATGTTTAATTGAATTAAAAAAAGAACATTTGTTATTAGAAGCATTTCTTGAAGTAAAATTCATAAAGGTTGAAAAGCCCAATTTTTTCATACGAAAAAAAAAGGTTGAAAATAAATATTTTGGCTTGATTTGAATGAATTTAATATTCAATTGCAATCCGAAAATCTGAATAAAAAAAATAACCAAAAAATGCCAGCAGTAGGAATCGAACCCGAACTTTCTCGTTACGAACTCGGAACTTTCACATTAAATCCCGGCTAAAAATGTACAGAAACATTGTAGGTACTTGACTAATGTGAATGAAGAAAGGGGACTGAAAGAGGAAAAGTGCGACTGACTCTCCATCTTGGTGGATTTTTATGCCAAATGCCTCTTTCGCACTGATAGCGCAGTACTTCTGGTTATAAATATAGTACCTTTCTGCATAGGCGGTTGTATCGCAAGAGTTAAGAGTCCCCTGGACACGAGGGTGCGTACCCAATATGGCCAGGAATGCGAATTCTTCCTCTGCACGGTCTCTTTCTGTTTGAATACGTATTCTTATTTAAGCAATGCCTTAACATACGTTACAATTGTATTATCGATTGACCGACCTCTCTTCTCCGTGAAAGCTTCCAATTCCTCCACGTCGATTGTTCAATACGAAGACGTCGTAAGTCTCCTTTATCAACCGACGCGACATTTGCAAAAGGAAGGAAGTATAGAACTCATTTTTCACAGTTCATTCATTCATTTGTTCCAGAAAATAATGCATCCTCGCACTGAGGAAGAGAATAAAGTTACGGCAACAAGAGAATTTTGTTGAGTATTTTTTGAGAAAAACATTTTCAAAATCGAAAAATCAATTTTTTGAAAACATAGCATTCTAGATAATAAGGAAGTGAAACTTTTTTCTCTTAGAATTTTTGTTGCCAAACGTTTATTTTTAATAATAAAAACGAAATATTGAAAAAAAGTTTCTTCCTGGCCAAATATCATTGAAATGAGTACATATTTGTAGGACGTATTCAAAATACTCTGCCCATGCCTAGGAAAGCATGAAAAAGTTTTTTGGAAAATCTCATACCGAGTCGTTTAAAATTTACTGAGATATTCAGCTTTTGAAAAAGTACTGGACGTCTGCCCGCGCTGTTAGCTAATGCATCGCGAGGACTGCTCTGTCAGGGAGCGTTCTCGAAGTTCAGTCTGCGCGGGCAGACGTCGAGTACTTTTTCCAAAGCTGCATATCTCAGTAAATTTTTAACGAATAAATATGAGATTTTCCAAATAACTTCATTCAACATTGCTGAACAAATTACTCACTGGAAGTTGCTCGAAAGTCGAAGTTACCTGGATACTTTTTTTCATAAACAAAATAGTTGAATTTTCAACAAAATAATTTAATTTTTAAAAAAATAGTAGAATTTTTAATCAAAAGAGCTGAGTTCTGAACTAGAAATATAATAGTAGACTTTTCAATTAAAAAGAAACTTATGACCAAAAAGAAAAATTTTTAATCTACGAGGACGATTTTTTTATTCAAAAGGATGAATGTAAAGAAAACAGATGAATTTCAACCAAATAGTTGAATTGAAAAAAAAAGTTTTCAACTGAAAAGTTGCATTTACAGCCAAATAGTTACACTTTCAAGAAAAATTGACTAATTTTCAAACCGAGGAGATTAAACTTGATCTAAGTAGTTGAATTTTCGACCAAAAAGGATGACTTTTCGACAAATTAATTGAATAATGAACAAAATAATTACATTTTCAACCAAATAATTGGATCTGAAAAATGAGATAAAAATAAAAAATATAATTCGAGACCAAAAAGACGAAAGTTCAACAACACAGTTGAATTTTTGACTAAAAAATATGATTTTCAGCATAATAGTTGAATTTTCAATAAAATAATTGAATTAAAAAAAAATAGATGACTAAAAAAAAATTTTACAGAACTTTTGCGTTACAACCCAGTCACTTTTTCCCAGTATTCAGTTCGTACTGGTATCCACCTCATACTGGTTTCCCTTGCAAATAGATCTGTATTTTGTCTTATTTTAGGAAGCATCTACTGATTTTTTCTTCAATCTTCCTTCTTTGCATTGGCTGACAGAACCTTTTTTATTTTCATTCGAATGACGAAATAGTCCCTTCACTTTTTAATTTAAAAAATAGCAAGAAAGTGGAAGAAAGATTAGTTATAAAACTGTTTTTCAATTTTGCTACTCACAGAATAATACCAGAGAACTTCTGAGTTAAAACCCAATGAACTTTTTCCATTATTCAGATCGTACTGCATTCCACCTCGTACTGGTTTCGCCTCCATATAGATATGTCTTTTGTCGTATTTTATGAAGCATGTACTAATTTTTTTCTCGGTTATTCCTTTTTTGCATTGGCTGACAACATTTTTTTTATTTTCATTCGAATTACGAAATAGTCTCTTCACTTCCTAACATCAAAAATAACAACTTAGTGAAAACATGTTTAGTTACAAAACTCGATTTCAATATTGCTACTCAAAAAAGACACTACAGAACTTTTAGGTTTAACCCAGTCAACTTTTCTCATTATTCAAATCGTACTGGTATCCACTTCATACTGGTTTCCCTTCCACATAAATCTACATATCTTGGGTCGTAGTTCAGGAAGCATGTACTGATTTTTTTCTAGAATGTTCCTTCTTTGCATTGCCTGCCAGAACGTGACTTAATTTTTATTCAAATTACAAAACAGTCCCTTCACTTTTTAATTTCAAAAATAGAAAGTAAGTTGAAAAAGGATTAGTTATGAAACTCGTTTCTCATATTTCTCCTCAAAAAAATAAAATAATACAGAACTTTTGATTTAAAACCCAGTCACCTTTTCCCATTATTCAGATCGTACTGGTATCCACCTCGTACTGGTTTTCCCTCCAGATAAATCTATCATGGGTCGTAGTTTAGGAAGCATGTCCTGATTTTTTTCTAGGATGTTCCTTCTTTGCATTGACTGACAGAACGTGACTTAATTTTCCTTCGAATGACGAAATAGTCCCTTCAGTTTTCTCAACTTTCTCTATCTCTTTCCCTTGCTCGAAATTCTGCTCCCGATTGGTCCGATTCGATCGCCGTCAAAGAAATAGTGGGACAATCCACGGGTACTCAGCGAGCTATCTCACGGATGTATAATTCAGAATTGTCTGCTATATAGCGGATGTTTAATGCATGTCCGGCGGAGCTAACCTGACTCACAGCATTCAATGTTAATACCTCCCCCCCTCCCGCCCCCGATTTTACCCACGGATATATACATATGTGTACACGCGTGTACATTGCACAATTGTGGTGCATAAGAAACGCCAATGATTTTAGGCAAATTTGTTAGTCAGGCCAAACTTGGGCGGTAAGACAAATACCATCCTCCAGTATCCTTTCACATATTAGACTTTAAATCCTAGTAATATAATCAGAAGTGGTGGAGCCTTTTTTTTAGGTGGGGGCAGGGGCATAGAGTTATAATATTAAATGGTACAATTTGTACATAGAATAATAATATTATACTGTTTCAAAATTTTACATAAATCATGAATAATACATGAGCAATCAATAGTAAATAAATAATAATAAATAGAGGTATAAAATTCATATTGTCAAAGATTTCACAAAATCTGTGCAATTACAATTCGAATTTCAAATTTGGATGAAATCTCCCATTTGCTAGTTAATTTTATCGCATTTTAAATTTTGTTTGCTGCTTATAACAAATAAGTTCACACAACTATGATAAGGGCAAAACATTTTTCAATTTCTGAGAACTGTACCAAAGTTACCAAAGTTTATTATCATTTGAGACTACACTAGACCCTTATATTATATTACAAATTGTATTACAAATTTTATTAGTTTATCCAATTATTTTAAGGGCAATACACATTTTAAATTTGTGCAAACATTACCAAAGACATTCAAGACTATGCCAAACCAAATTTGAAATATTTTTCTTATTTAAACTACATTCTTACACTGCATCCATGATAAATATTTTTTTGTGACTGTCTTTTCCAGAATAAAAATTAACCACTGATGAGGGCCACCATTGCGTGCCGAAACGTTTGGTTCAATAAAAAATTAATTGAATTATTTATTCTGACCCTAGAGCCAGAATTAACATTCAATATTATAAACTATTATTTCACAAAGATTTCAATGATTTTCCAAATATTTCAAATATTTCATAAAGATAGATTGAGAAGATTTCACAAAGATTTCAATGATTTCCCAAAGATTTCAAAAAGATTTCAAAAAATTTCGCAAAGATTTCAGAGTGATTTCAAATATTGCACGAAGATTTCGAATAGATTCAAAAAATTTCGCAAAGACTTTAATGATTTCCCTAAAATTTCGATAATTTCAGGAATATTACCAAATATTTTTAAAATATTTCAAAGATTTTTAAAGATTTCCAAAGATTTTTTAAAGATTTCCAAAGATATCAGAAAAACAGTACAAAGATTTTAAAGATTCCAAAAGATTTCAGTAATTTCACAAATATTCTCAGATATTTCAAAAACATTTCGCAAAGATTTCAGAAAGATTTTATATAGATTTTTCAAAGATTTAAAATATTTCGCAAATATTCCAGAAAGATTTCGATCTTAAAGACTTCAGGGATTTCACAAATAATTCGGAAAATTTTTTGATAGATTAAAAAGATTTCACAAGGATACCAGAAAGCTTTCACGAAGATTTCAATGATTTTCTAAAGATTTCTAAGAATTAAAATATTTCGGAAAGATTTCGGATAGATTTTAAATATTTCACAAAAATTTCAGATAGATTTCAAAGAGTGCACAAAGATTTCAATTAATTCCAAAAGATTTCACAAAGATTTCAGTAATTTCACAAATATTCTCAGATATTTCAAAAACATTTAGCAAAGATTTCACAAAAATTGTATAAAAATTTTAATGATTTTTCAAAGATTTCACAAAGATTGAAAATATTTAGAAAATATTCCAGATAGATTTCAAAGATTGCACAAAGATTTCAATGATTTCCCAAAGTGGATGGATTTAAAAGATGTCGCAAAGACTACAATGATATAAATAATTTCACAAATATTAACAAATATTTCAAAAATATTTCAAATATTTCGAAAAGATTTCCAAAGCTATCAGAAATATTTCGATTTTTTAAAGACTTCAAAGATTTCACAAATCATTCGTAAATTTTTGATAGATTAAAAGGATTCCACAAAGATGCCAGGAAGATTTCACAAAGATTTTAATGATTTTCTAAGGATTTCTAAGAATTCAAATATTTCGCAAAGATTTCGGATGGATTTTAAAGATTTCACAAAAATTGCAGATAGATTTCAAAGAATGCATAAAGATTTCAATAATTTCACGAATATTATCAAATATTTCAAATATTTCGCAGAGATTTCCAAAGATTCCACAAATATTTCAATGATTTCCCAAATATTTTGCAAATATTTTTGATAGATTTCAAAGATTGCGCAAAGATTTTAATAATTTGACAAATATTTCAAAAATATTTTAAATATTTCCAAATATTTCAGAAATATTACAATGATTTCACAAAGATTTCAATGATTTTCTAAGGATTTCTAAGATTTCAAATATATCGGAAAGATTTCAGATAGATTTCTAAGATTTCACAAAAATTCAGATCGATTTCAAAGTGTGCACAAATATTTTAATAATTTCAAAACTATTTCAAATATTCCGAAAAGATTTCCAAAGATATCAGAAAGATTTCGATTTCTTAAGATTTCAAAGATTTCACAAATAATTCGTAAAGATTTTTGATAGATTAAAAAGATTTCATGAAAATACCGGAAATATTTCACAAAGATTTCAATGATTTTCTAAGGATTTCAATTATTTCCGAAAGTTTTCGGATAGGTTAAAAATATTTCACTAAAATTTTAGATAGATTTCAAATAATGCATAAAGATTTCAATAATTTCACGAATATTATCAAATATTTCGAAAATATCCAAATATTCAAATATTTCGCAAATATTTGCAAAGATTATTCTAAAAACGCCTTAAGCGTCATTACCATGCGTCTCTATTTATAAACAGAAATCCTAAGATATGACCGAAATAAGTCAATTATAAAAAAATATTACTGAAAATGATATTAATATCTAAATCATAAGGAGGTAGACTTGTTAAATACGCCGCTGATCGTTATTAAGGGGATTTATTAGAGCCTGAAAAAGGGATTCCATTTTTTAAGCGCACGGTTGAAAATTTTTGTCTGATTTTTCGCAGACGTCATCTAAATAGTATTTTTTATTGCTTGACAGAGCCGGTATTTCGATAAAATGTTTATATTTTGTTCAACAATAAAAAATGAAAAAAACAATCAAAAAACTCCTAACCTCAAACCCACTTCACATATTTCGTGAACGAATTTAATTATAATTCCTTATCTTTAGAATTGCCGCCTTTGAATAAAAATTTTTCAGATGTGATAAATCAATTTCCTTCAGGAAATATTAAATTATCAATTCATATTTGATTGACACTCATGTGCTAAAGTTTGTCTTCAATTTGACAATTACCCATATGGCTACAATTGATGCGCAGTAAATCTCGCGAGATTTAGAGCGCATGACGCCATTGAATAGACGATCGGTGATCTATCTTTTACGGCAGCTTTCAACCTCTTCAGCTGTCTAACATGGCAATCCACGATTTCGTGTAACCTCCTTATCTCCACTATTTTCTGCTTGAAGTTGAAGAATTGCTTTCAAATCCCAAGGCTTTTGTTATTAACTATTGTTAGAAAGTGTGGGAAATGAAGATAAATTTGTGGAAAATTCGGGACTTTGAACTGATCTATGTTTCCTCTATTCCCGTTTTCTTCTCTTTCTTGAGAATCCCTCTTTTTCCCCGGTTTCAACAAAATTCCCCTTTTTCTATTAATGGAACCCAAGAAAAAAGCCCAACTATTTTCGGCGAGGGGAAGCCACTACTAATCCGCTCGACCACTCTATTATCCACACTGGTAATTCGAGTAATCGAGTGTAATCCAAAGTAATCCACTTGTAATCCGGGGTAATTCAAATAATTCAGAGTAATCCAATTTTAATCTAGAATAATCCACTTCGAACTGGATTAATCCGCTTGTAATCCACGTAATTCGGATTATTTCAGGTAATCCTTGTAATCCATTTGTAATCCAGGTATTTCAAAGTAATTTAGGTAACCCAAGTAATTAACTTGTAATCCAGGTAATTCGGAGTAATTTACACAGGTTTTTAAAATAGATTTCAACTACTTTTTTGAAAATTTGTCGCTTTTTTGGTTGAAAGTTAATTGTTTTGACTGAATATTTCGCTATTCGATTTTTGTTTAAAAAGGGATCTTTTTTATTGAAAATGTATGCTCTTTCTTGAAAATTCGCCTTTTTTGGTATAAAATTAATCCTCTTCGTTGAAAATTCAACTATTTGATAAAGAATTAATCTACTTTGCTGGAAATTCAACAGTTTTGTTTAAAAAATTTTTTGTTGTTGAAAATTCATTGATTTGGTTGAAAATTCAACTATACTTTATTGAAAATTCACTTATTTTCTTAAAAATGCATTTCTTTGGTTAAAAAAAACTATATTCTTGAAGATGGTTTCTTGTGGAAATAAGTTATCTCAACTGAAAATTTAACTGTTCCATTTTTAGATAAAAATTATCTGTTTTAATTGAAAATTCAACTACATCGTTGAAAATTCCGTTTTGGTTGAAAATTCATATATTTTATTCAAATTTCATCTTTTTTTGGTACAAAATTAAGATTATTGCTCGAAGATGCATTTTTTTGGTTGTAAAATAAACTATTTTGGTAAAAATTCTTATTTTTCGGTAGAAAATTAATCTCTTTGCTTGAAGATTCATCCATTTGGTTGAAAATGGAACTATTTGGGTGAACAAATTTGACTATTTGTTGAATAACCTATTTTTGTTGTTGTTGAAAATAAGCTTTTCGTACTCAATATTCAACCATACTATTTTTAATTGTAAATTTATCTTCTTTAGTTGAAAAATCAACAATTTGGTTAAAATATTGTTTTCTTCTTGACTGAAAAAATCATTTTTGCTGAAAATACATCTGTCTGCTTGAAAATAATTTGCTTCTATTAAAGATTCATCATTTTAGTTAAAAATTGGTCTCTCTAGTTGAAAATTATCTTTTTTTGTTGAAAATTTAGCAATTTCGTTAATTTTTTTTTACTGGAGAATGTCTCACCTTTTTTGTTTTATAATTCAACTATCTATATGAAAATTCGTCTTTTTTAGTTGAATTTAATTGATTTTATTTCAAATTCAAAACTTTGTCGTTAAAAATATCAACTATTACAATTTTCGTTGAAAACCAATTTTTTTGGATGAAAATTCAACTATTTCATGTTTGGTTCAAAATTTCTATTTTTTTCTACTTGAATGTCCATCTACTTGGTTGAATTTTTAACTACCTTGTTAAAAATTGATTTTTTCGTTGAAGATTCATCATTTCACTTGAAAATCTTACTATTCCATTTTTGTGGAAAACTGATATTTTTTAATTGAAAATTCCACTGCTTGGTTTAAAGTTGAACTCATTTTAAAAAATTGAAACTTTTAGTTGAAGATTCAGCTTTAGTTAGATTGAGGATTCTACTATTTGGATGAAAAATTGTTTGCTGCTGTTGTTGTTGTTTATAAACGTTAATTCTTTGAAATGAAAATTTAACTATTCGATTTTTGTTTGCAAAATAATCTTTTTAAGTGGAAAATTTAATTTTTTGATTTAAAATTGATGTATTTTCTGGAAAATTCGACTTTTTGGTAGAAAGTTAATCTCTTTCGTTAAAAATTCATCTTTTTAGTTGAAAATTGAACTATTCGGTGAAAAATTCACATATTCTGTTACAAGTGCAATATATTCTTCAAAAAACGTTTTGTTTGTAAATTTGGTAAATTTCCCAGTAAATATTTTAAGACGCATTTCTGCGACGGATAGGAGCTGAAACTTAATTTAATTGACATACATTTTTTTTATTTTCAATTTTACAAAAATTAATATTGTTCCATCCACAAATAGGAGCCAAAACTTAAATTAGAAGTTAAAAAATTATTATATTGATAAGAAATTATTATTTTTATCAAATGATTAGCGAACCAAAAAAGTATTTTAGACTTATCGCCGCGCGAATTGAGGTTTGATTTGGACATCGCTGAGTAATCACATATATATGTAATAAAACTAAACTGGCACAATATAAAAAACTGTTTCACTCAAATAAATTTTAAGAAAAACAGGTTTTAAGTTAAGAATTATGAGAATTTTTATTTTGTGATTCAAGAACGATTTCAGACCAGAAGGTTTCTTCTCGATTTATAAAATAAAAGTTCCCCTAATTGCTAATGTAAAACCTGTTTTTCTCGAAATTCATTTAAATAAAAAAGTTTTTTAAATTGTGTATCCAAATCAAGCCTCGAATTGCGCGGTGTAACCAGACAAACATATAGAGATAGAAGAATGGGAGAGAAGGAGATAGGAGAAAATCACTAAGGATAAGTCTAAAATTCTTTTTTGGTTTACTATACACTTCATAAAAATAATAATAATTCCTGATTAATTTAATAATTGTTGATCATTTAATTTAAGTTAGGTGATAAGAATCAGTAGTCACACATCAACAAAAATTTTCTTGGTTCAACCATAGAACATGGTTATTTTATATGGACAACAAAATACTTGGTTGACCCAACTCAATTTGTTTGTCGTTTCAACGAAATCTGTTGGTAGATCGAGTATTTACTTCATTCCACAACAAAAATTTGTTGATTGAATCAAATATTTTGTTGCATCAACCAAAACTTGTTTGATGCAACCAAATTTTGATGTATATCCAAGAAAACAGTTCTTTTGGTTCCAGAAAATTTTTTTCTGAGTATCGATTGTTGCTTTCAATGATCATTAGGCACTGTTAGCAATTGTGTGATTAGCGCGCAACTTGCATTTTCGTCTGTGCAATGACCTGTTCTCCCCACTCGTACTCGTTGCTAAATCGCTCGGCTCGATTCGGCATGCACTTATGCATCGCTCTTACAAGCATCTCTATGTGGCATCATATATCTGCCATACACATATACACACACACATATATATATATATATATATATATACATATATATAAATATGTGTATATATGTATATGTATATATATATGTATGTATGTATGTATATGTATTGTGTATATATATAGTATATGTATTTACTTGTTATGTGTATATTGCACGGGTCGCGAATGCAGATACGTAACCAGTAACCAGTAGCGAACGATGACTTCTTGAACGATATAAATTTTACATGTCCACAGGCACGCATTCTGATGACGAGCCAACAAACTACTGGGCTCTCTTCAAAAGCACCAATTAATCATTTCAGAAATTCATCTGACTCCGTACTCATAATCCCAAAATTCTTATGAAATAAAAGGATATACCATGTCTATGAAAATTGTAGTAGCATTCCTGTAATGCGGGTGGCCGCATAAATCAGGGAATACGTACAGATATCAGGGAAAAGTCGGAACATTTTATTGGATTATTAATTAATTATTCACGGATAATAAATTTGAATTTTTTACATTTCAATTTGAATATTAATTTTGGGTTGAGAATTTGTCTTTTTTGTGTGAAGTTTACATGTACTCGGCAAAAAATTATTTATTTGTTTTCAATATCATCATTTTAGTTGAAAATTCATCTTTTTGGTTGAAAATTCAATTATTTTGTTGAAAGTTCAATTATTTCTCAAAAATTCCACTATTTTCTTGAAAAATCATCTTTCTGGTAGAAAATTAATATTTGCGGATTAAAAATTCAACTATTTCGCAGAAAATTCGTCTTTTTGGATAAAATTTCTTTTTATTAAAATTTAAACTAATTTATAAAATTTTCATTTTTTTTAAGTTACAGATTCACTATATTAGTTGAAAATTCATCTATTTGGCTGAAAATTTGAATTTTTAATTGAATTTTTTTTTTTGCAAATTAATTTTTTTCATTGAAAATTTAACTGTTTTAGTTTTGTTTAAAAATTGATGTTCTTAAGATGAAGATTCAACTGTTTGTTTGGAAATTCATGTATTTTGTTGAAAATTCTTTTTTGGTCGAAAATTAATCTTCTTGGTTGAAAAATTGTCTTTTTGGGTTTGAAATTCATCTCTTTTTGCGGCAATTTAATCTTTTTTGGTGGAAATATCAACTATAAATTACTTTGTTGAAAATTCTGTTACAAAAAGTTCTATGACTATTACATGTTTTGTTCAGAATTAATTTTTTTTCAAATCGAAAATCAAACTTTCTTACAAAAAATTCGTCTTGAGATTCAAAATTTAACTTTTTGGTTGTGAATGCAATTATTTGGTTAAATTTGTTTCTTTGTTGAAAATTCAACTATTTTCTTGAAAATTAACTTTTTTTAAATTGAACTTTTCTTGTTAAAAAGTAACCTTTTTTCCAAAGATGTAACAGTTTTGTTGAAAATTTATATTTTATTGTACCAAATTAATTTTTTGTTGTTGAAATCTATAAATATATTTGCATTTTTCTTAAATTTCATTCTGAGATGGTTTTATTCCATTTATAAAAGATTCTATG
>CAKNXH010000638.1:0-12138 GCA_932178445.1 Andricus quercusramuli | reverse complement strand
GCTTTTGGGCGAACCTTACGACAAAATGAAAAACTACCATGAACTTGGGTCCTGAAGGATCGTAATATTTCCTTTTGTCATTAGATTCTCCCAAAAACAGAACCGAGCAGATCCTCTTCCTCCGGCAAGGCCGGTACCAAGCATAATAATTCACTACTGCAATGATGATGTTATCGTGGTTCCACTAATAGGGCGCATTTTTTCTTTCGATTATTAAATAAAAAAATAGAATTTTCTCCTGAAAAAATGGACTTTACCAGAATTCGTTCTACTGTTTAGATTATCTATACAAAAAAAGTAGACAAAATGACTTCTCCGTTTGGCCTCAGCTTAAGAAGTCCGCTTCACCAATGATTCCCAGGGGCCTTAAGGCTTTACTGGACTTTACTGGAAAATTCGACCCAAGATATTAAACACTTTTTTCCTGAGTGACAACGCCTTTTCGTCTTTTTTTGTGACTTTGGGAGTAAGGTCATAGAGTCATGGGGCATTCGTTTGGCGCCGGAACAGAAGTCACGGTTTGTTGCATCCATGTGTGCATGTGGTGCATGTGAACCAGCTATCCATATGCTGACATTGTCGTACGACCAGAGGAGAGTCCCATTGTTCGGGCCCGTGCGAACGGCAGCAAGACGCACAAATAATATTTGTGCCTGGCGATAAATAATCCCGGGGTCGAAATACACGACCCACGACTGACTTGGCGCCACTTGAAAGAACGCAGGTGCCTGCCGAGCCTACCTTTCATGGCTCCTGCCTGGACATCCTATCTCTGGTCCTCTGCCTTCATTTTCACTTCACTGTAAATAATCGACTTCCTCTTTTTCTTCTTCTTCTTTGCTGCTGCTAAAATTGATTATTTTTAAATTCTATTGCAAATTATCTTCAATAAATGTCCAAAGACCAGTATGTTAATACATAAAGCCAGAGTTGGTCAAGGGCTGCGTACCATATTTTTACAGGATGTCTTTTAAGAATATACGCGAAGTATCGACATTTTTTTGTTTCTGATATTATGCAGTTGCATTAGAATTATTATTATCATTCACAGGGTGGTCGCTGATTAGGGATAGCCTGTAAGTCAGGGACTGGTCAGGGAAAGTCAGGAAAAAGTTAAGGGAAAAAATCTTGCAATAATTTAGAGTATTTTGATTAGATGCACTTTAAATAACTGTCAATGATAATAAATTTAAAATTTTAATTTTAAACTTGATTATTCCGGTTATAAAAGATTCATCGTCAACATCTTTACAAGATTAACATCTTGGTCGTAGAATATTAATGGTCAGAGAAAATTAAAAATTAGTTGAAAATTAAGCTAATTTCGTAGATCTTTTTGTTCGAAATTTATATTTTGATCCTCGAAGTTCAACTGAAATCTTTCTTGATTGAAAATTCAACAACCTTTTTTAAATTCGTCTTTTTGGTTTAGAAATTCATCCGGTTTAGTATGAATTTTTTTGTTATAAGAATGCGACTCTTTGGTTGACAATTCATCTTCTGTGATTGAGGATTCAACTATTTTTATGATCATTCGTCTATTTTAGTTGAAAATAAAACTACTTGGTTAATGGTTGAAACACTTTGCTGAAAAATTATTTTTTCATTCAAAATTCATCATTTTAGTTAAAAATTCATCTGTTTGGTTAAAAATTAATTGTTTTAATTTAAAATTTAAATATTTCAGTTTAAGATTCATCATGTTAGTTATAAGTATTTTGTTAAAAACTCTTCTTTTTGGTAGAAAAATATTTTGTTGAAAAGTCAACTGTTTTACAGAAAATTCATTCTTTGGCTTGATAGTTCAACAATTTAAATGTAAGTTTTTTCTTTCTTGACTGAAACATCTTCATTTGTTGAAAATTCATTTTTTTTGTGAAAATTGGACAATTTTGTTGAAAATTAGTTTTCTTCATTGAAAATGAATTTTTTTGCTGAAAATTTAACTTCTGCATTGTTGGTTGAAAATTTATCTTTGTTAGTTCAAATTCGACTATTTGTACATATGAAAATTCATATATTTTGTATAAAATTGGACTTTTTTGGTAGAAATTCATCTTCTTGGTCGCAAATTCGTCTTCCCAATTTTAAAATTCATCTCTTTTGGTTGAAATATCAACTATTACATTTTTCGTTGAGAATTCATCTTTTTTTTGAAAATTCAACTGTTTGTTTGAAAATTTAACTTTTTTGTTAAAACTTCAATTATTTTGTTGAAAGTGCAACTCATGAGTTGAAAATTGAACAATTTTCTTGAAAATGCAACTATTCGGTTATGAATTAATTTTTTTCTTGAAAAGTCAACTATTTGGTTGAAAATTCATCTTTTCGATTTAAAGATTCAACTATATTTGGACAGAAAATTCGTCCTTATGGAATGAAAATTCTGTTTTTTTTACAATTCAACTGTTTTCTAAAAAATTCAATTATTTGGTTCAAAATGCAAGTGTTTTTGGTCGAATTTTAATTTTTTTCAAATTTGAACATTTGGTTGAAAATTCATGTTTGTAAATTCAAAATTTAACAATTTCGTTTGAAATTCAGATATTTGAATGAAAACTGAATTATTTTGTTGAAAATTCAATTATTTTCTCGAAAATTAAAATATTTTGTTGAAAGTCTTCTCTTTAAATTGAAAATTTAACTGTTTCGTTAAAAATTCGTCTATTTGGGCAGAAAATTCATCCATTTGGATTGAAATTTCATCTCTTTCTTTTAATTCAACTGTCTTCTAAAAAATTAATTATTTGGTAGAAAATGGAGCGGTTTTTTATTGAAGTTTAATCCTCTATGTTTGAAAAATCGACCACATGGTTGAAAATTCATCTTTTCAGTTTGTAAATTCTTCTATTTGAATAAAAATTCAATTTTTTATGGCAAATTTAATTATTTTGATGAAAATTGAACTGTTTTGATGAAAAGTAAATTTTTGGTTGAAAATTCAACTGGCTCGTTAAAAGTTTGCCCTTTTGTATTAAAAATTCGTCTTTTTTGGTTTAAATAAATTAATTAATTTTAAAAATTTGTATCCGAAATTGTTTCATTCACTTTGAAAAAGATTCTACCTTAAAAATGTTTCAAGATTAAAATACTGATATTTGGATATTAATGGTCAGTTAAAATAAAAAATTGGCCAGGGAAAAATCATGGAAAAGTCAGGGAATTCTGAAAATCAAGTTTTGCGGCTACGCTATTCATCAAATTAGTCTTACTCTTCAAAATACGGGTATAAATTTTTCCTTATGAGTCTTATTTGACATATTTTTTATCATTTAATAAAATTGCATACTCTTTCATTAATTATTTTAGAAATTGTATCGGAAATGTAAATTTTTCCTACGTTCGTCTTTGATAATTTAATTAATGTATCAGTCTATAATTTTGATACATTATACGAGACAAGGGGTTTCTGCGTCTAGTAAAAACAAATTTTTTTTTTTAATAAGACCAACTTGATACATTTCAAATTTTTAAAAAGAGCGCCAAAACTCTAATTCTGATTATCTGTATGAACTTTTAGGGCTTCGTAGCCCCGGGCAGAATACCTTATAGTTTTGTTTGGGTGACTGTCCGTCGTACTTCTTTATCGGGAGGGGAAGTGAAGGAAGGAGAAGTAGTAGAAGTTTTGTAGGGATCGTGCGGATGTAGGGGATGTGAGGCGTAATGAGGAGATGATAATTAGCGGAATTAAAGGTTAGTGGTGGGAAGTAGGGGAAGTGAGTGGGAGGGGTACATCACTGTGGGTGTGTAGGGGTGGGGAGTGTGAGGAGGAGTGGATGTGAAGTGGAGGGAGTAAGAGGAGAGGTTGTATGGGTGGTGGGGTGAAGGGAAGTAGAGGAGGGAGAAGTAATGGAATGGTTAGGAAGTGAAAGGGGATGTAGGGATGGTTAAGAAGGGAAGGAGGGGAATTGAGGGAGAGGGTTAGATAAATGTAGGTGAGTAAGGGTGGGGAATTATGTTAAGGAGAGTGAGAGGAAGAGTGGATGTGAAGTAGGGTTGAGGTTGTATAGGTGGTAAGGTGAAGGGAAGTAGAGGAGGAAGAAATAATGGAAGGGTCAGGAAGTGAAGGAGGATGTAGGGATGGTTAAAAAGGGAAGGATGGGAAGTGAGGGGTAGGGGTATTAGATAAGTGTTAGAGAATATAGTTTGCGAAGAAGGGTAAGGGGAGTGAGGGCAGGGGTAAATGTTAAGTAGGGTGAGTAAGTGGAAAGGTAGTATAGATGCTGTGGTGAAGGGAAGTAGAGGAAGGAGAAGTAGTGAAAAGGTTATGAAGTGAAGGGGGATGTGCGGAACGATTGAGAAGTGAATGATGAGAAGTGTGTGGTGGGAATGACGGAAGGGGAGGGGAAGTAAACAAAAGGAGGGTGAGTATTAGAGGAAAAGTATTGGAGTAGGAGATTCGAACGGCTTAATTAACGTCTTAATAGGCTACAAGACCCTTTTTTGTAGTCGTGCGGCGCCTAATTTGACTAATTTGTATTATTATGTACATATAGTCAGAGACTACTTATAAATGCCTTGGAGAGATTTTCGAATCTTTGCAGGGAAATCTCGGATGGAGAATGTTGGCATGCATGGAATATCGGTGCTTCCCCGGGAATGCGGCTTGGCGGGAAATTCAAAAGTTTGAACATCGCAGGGCGCATTCTGGTGCTCGGGAGCGCACATGAAGTGCGCGAACAAGAACAGGAGATCTCTGCATGGTGCATGGTACGGAGATTCAGACCGCCATTTAAGGCTCGGACATTTCGTTCTGTCACCGTGTTCCGTGTTCCCTACTTGCAGGGACCACCTACGCGCCCGGTGGTCCCGTTCCTCTCTCGTTCTTTACATCGCTTTATAAACGGCTGGCATTTCTCATGATAAGCAGAGTAAAACAAAGCTAGACACGCTCTTTTCGAGTGCTCACTCGATCTCAGGACTTACAAACTGCCCTCCCTTTCTTTCATGCCTTTTACTCAACTCTTTTTTCTCTCCATTCTCTCTCTTTCTCTTTGCATTTTGTAAAGCGATGAAGAGAATTTGCGAAAGTCCTACTACATTTTAGCAATGCTTTATCTGCAGATAGCTGTTCAAATTGTTTTGAAATTTTTGAAACATTCACAAGCTTCACAATATGGGGTCCTAAAAACCCCAATTTTCTTCTTTCGCAGCATTTTTGTTTTATTAAAAAAAAATTTTAAACCATGGTCATTGGGGCTAAATCGTCCCAAAATATTTGAAAGTAGACGTTGAGAAAAAAAACTTGACCCAATAAGGTTGAAAATACTATTCCTAATAGTTAAAGCTAATAACTGTATGTAAAATTTTCAAAATTCACAATTTGATATTGCGACCCCTATGAAGGGAAGTTTTAAACGCTGAGGGATAGTATTGAAGTGAAGTGAGAGAAGTCCGATGTGCTCCGAGCACCAGAAAAAATAAAATAAAAATTTTTTTAAATAAATTTTCAAATTCCTCTTGCTCTGTCCTTCGAAGAACATTCCTAAGTGTATTCCCTGACAATTTTATTCAAAATTTGCAAAGACTGACTGGCTGAGCACGGGTTGAAGTGAAAAAAAGAATAAAAATCGATTTTTCCAAAACATTCAGTTTTTTGGCTTCATTTAGAAAACTAAAATAGTTACAACTTTTTACCTAGAGAAAAAAAGATGCGCAAATAAATTTCACATCTAGATATAGCCTTTAAAAATTCAAATTCGAAAGTTTCTTTCAAAGTCTCCAGGGATCTTCTCACTCCCAGCGAAATAATGTTATGTACCCTTATTCGATCCGGCAGCTCAACTAATAATTATAATAATTTTGGGGTAGGTAAAAGCTCCAGGACCGCAGATAAAATTTGTTTAAAAAGAATTTCTTTTTTTTTCCTCTGTTATTAAAAAAAGTCCTCTTTCTCCCAATATTTTTCGTTTTTCGCTTAAATTCGGACTAAATGAATATAACCCAATAAGAAAATTCAATTTTTTGGGGGTTAAAGTTAATTCGTTTTAATTCAGAAGTATACATTTATTTTTTTGGTTCAGAAATCATCTCTCTTAAAAAGTCACCTTTTTTGGTCGAAGATTCAACTGGTTTTTCAAGATTCAACTTCACTAAAAATGCATCATTCTTGGTTAAAAATTAACTTTTTTGTTTTCATATTCAACTGCCTTCTGGAAAATTCGTATTTTTGGTTTGAAAATTCAACTATTCTGTTAAAAATTACACTATTTTGTTGAAAATTCATCTCTTTTGCTCGAAAGTTCAACCTTTTAGTTGAAAATTCATATTTCTTGGTTAAAAATAAACATTTTTTCTGTTAAAAATGCATCTTTTTCAATTTTGAAGTCAACAGTTTTCTGAAAAATTCGAGTTTTCAGTTTGAAAACTCAACTATATTATTGAAAATTCATCTCTTTTGGCATACAATTTTTGTTGGTTGAAAACTCAACTATTTTGTTGAGAATTCGTTGTTTTTGGTTAAGTTTAACTTTTCTTGATTCAAAATTTAAACCTTTTATGGTCGAAATATTAACTATTACATGTTTTGTTCAGAATTCGTCTTTTTTTGTTGAAAATTAAATTACTTGGTTGGAAGTTCAACTAGTTTGCTAAAAATTTATTCTTCGGTTGAAGATTCATCTCATTGATTGAAAAGTTAAATGTTTTGTTGAAAATTCTTTTTTTCTTTGGTTGAAAATTAATTTTTTTTGAGGAGTCAACAGTTTTGTTCAAAATTTGTCATTTTAGTTGAATTCAACTATTTTTACTTTAAATAAAAATGTTTTTGTTGTTGTTGAAATATCAACTATTATATTTTTTGAGAATGCACCTTTTTTGGTTGAAAATTTATTTACTAGGTTAAAGTGACTCTACTTTGTTAAAAAATGAAAATTCAACTGTTTTATTGAAAATTCTTCTTTTTTGGTGGAAAAATAATCTTTATGGTTTGACATTTTCCTCTTTTCGGTTGAAAAATTATCATTTTAGTCAAAAATCAATTTTTTGGTTGAAAATTCAACTTTTAAGTTGAAAATTTAACTATTTTGTTGCAAATGCTACTGTTTGGTTATAAATTAATTTTGCTTCTCTTCTGATCGAAAATTCAAATTTTTTGTTGAACATTAAATGTTCAAACAAATTTTGTCTATTTGGACAGAAAATTCATGCTTTTGTAGTAAAAATTCGTATTTTTTGTGGAAAATACAACTCTCTTCCAAAGAATTTAATTTTGTTTTATACAACTTTGTTTGGCTCAAGTTTAATCTTTTTCGTGTAAAATTCGATTATTAGGTTGAAAATTGAAAATTTTGGTTGAAAATTCGTCCTTTTGGATTGAAAATTCGTCTTTTATTCTTGAAAATTCAACAGTCTTCTGCAAAAATGGAATAATTATCTGTTTGAAAATGCAACTGTTTATGGTTGAAGTTTAAAGCGACACTATTTTACATTTTGATGTGTAAATATCTCAGAATCGAAAATGTTTACACATAAATCTGTCTTGGGTCGTATTTTAGGACGATGAATGTACTGATTTTTTTTCCTCGAGCATGTCTTCATATTCTTCATTTACATGGAGCTACTTTCTGCGTGGGCACATAATTTTTGTTTCTCGCGTAGGTGCACTGCACAAAGTACACGAGAAAGTATCTCCCATGTAATACCATTGTCCGTTTAATGTCCTCATTGTATTCGTACGAGCTCAAAAAGCAAAATCTTTTTTATTCCCATTCTTGTAGACAGGTCTCTGAGATTTAGCTGGGTAATATAATTCGCGCCATATTTGAAAGGACTTCTGTTTTTACCGCGAATGCCACAGTAGCACGTGGCGATGATGCGCGCGATTATTCCTCCTTGACTTGCATACGCAGAAGCATTCAAGAGAGGACTCGAGGCTACTTTATGGTAAGCCTTTCTTGAATAAGTCTCGACAGTCCTTTAAGAAATTAAGTCGACGGGGTATCATTAACGTTTAAATGTTTGTAAAGATCTTATTATCCATCTTGTTGCAAATCTGCAGTACCTGCAGTTGCAACTCGAAAGATTATATATCACCTCTAGGAAACTGGGTCAGGGAATTTCACCTACTCTCATGATTCTATGTGATTTCCGTTTCCTTTTTCTCCTGCTTTCCCACACTCATGTTCGTTTTTTATCTCCTCTAACTTTTTCCACCTCCTTTACCTAGTCTTTCCCCAGTTGCTCCTTTCCTAAGATTTTATCAACATTCTCTTGCGATCCTCCCTTCTCCTCCTTTCCTCTCATGAAACCATCCCATAGATGCTTTCATGTCTCCTCTACCCATTTACATGCGCATTTTCTCTCGTCATCTTCTCTTCTCCTCCTTTCCTCTCATTGAACCTTTCCAGAGATGATTCCATGTCTCTTTTACCTATTTACATACTATTCGTTTTCTCTTGTTATCCTCTCTTCTTCTTTTATCTCATATAACCATATAGATGTTTCCATGTCTCCTCTACCCATTTACATACTCTTCATTTTATCTTATCCTATCTTCTCATCTCCTCTCATATAACCATCAGATCGATGCTTCCATGTCTCCTCTACCCGTTTACATACTTTGCTTTTTCTCTTGTTATCCTCTCTTCTCTTCCTTTTCTCTCATAGAATCATCTCACAGATGCTTCCATGTCTACTCCACCCATTTACACCTGCAATTTCTCTTGTCATCACCTCCCCTCCTTTTCTCTCATAGAACCATCCCATTGATGCTTCCATGTCTCCTCTACCCATTTACATACTCTGCATTTTCTCTTGTCATCATTCTTCCAATACACTAATTCTTCAACTTCATTTCTCAGTCTCCATTAGCTATACTTGTCCATCTCTTTTCCCCTCAGCTTCTTTCTAGATATTTTGGCAAGCCCTTTTTATCTCTTTATAACGTTTATTGTATTTTGAATCCCCTTTCCTCCCCTATCTATTACCTGCTTTTCTATAACTTTTTTTCCCAATTCATAGCCTGTACCTCCTCCTTCTACTATCTCTCGATCTTTAAAAAAACTCTTTTATTCTTCCCATTGCGTTAAATCTGCGGCCCTCTTTCCTCTTTCGTCCATCTCTTTGTAACACTTTATCATTAACTCCACTCCAACCCTAGTTTCTCTTCAAACTTCCACGACCTCTTTCCCGCGCTTCTTCTTAATTGTTCACGTTTAGCCTCTTTTCTTACCATTTATCCCTGAGTTCTCCAGTCTACTCCTCAAGTACATCTAATATATCTCTTTTGCAACCTCTTTATTAGCTTCCTGTCCTTCCTCTCCTTCTAGCTCGATTTCTCTACCCCATAGCCTAATACCTATTCTCCATATCTGTTTCATTACCTCCACCACTTCCTTAATCCTTTCCCTAATATGTGTCCCATGTTCCTCATTGGCTTGCATGACCAATCAGAGATATTTTAATCCCTCTACTTCCTCTATTTTCACACCTTCTCATCTCGGTCTCCATTTTTTCTTTATCCCTCCCCCTCTCTAAACCTCATTACCTTCGTTTTATCCGTATTAAGACTCAGTTTTTTCCTATCTCAGTATTTTTCCGAACCCCATAATTAATCCCGCTATTCCTTCCTCATTCTCCGCTAACTTACTGTATTATGCGTAGGGTCAACCACTATTGAAATCAGATTTACATATACTGGGAACTGATTTAGTGCACGGTTTCGATTATGGCCTTCGACACAACTCCAGGGACTCCGAACGTAAACAAGCAGGGCCGAAATAACGATTTCTGTTAGATTTGGAGGTATGACGCAACCTGATGCAACTGACGCGCTGAGGGCGGCTCTCCTGTTGTTTGTCACGCTTGACTGAGCAGTGTCCTCCCTTTCGGCCTCGGGGCTCCTCTCATCGCAAATGTCGAGGACAATCGATTCTAGGAACGCACGAATCCAATTTACTTAAATCCAGGTTCCAGTTTACCTACTTAACAATTTTCTTAAATTCTTTTGAAATATGCTAGGGTATTTTAAAAAAATTCTAAAATTTGTAACAAATTGAAATGATTTGAAGAAAAAACAGAAGATTTTAGAGTATTTTTTTCACAAATTCCAAGGAATTTTTTAGAGATTTCAAAAGTCTTGAGGTGTGTATTTTAAAAAGATTTAAAATAATTTTGAATAAATTTTAATAATTTTTAAGGGTTCCAAAGAATTTCAAAGATTTCAAGGATTTGGAAAAGGGATTTTAAAATGTCTCAAGGGATTTCAAAACATTTCAAATGTTTTTAAGTATTTTTGGGTATCTCAAAAGATTTCGAAGAATTTTTAAATTTTCAATAGATTTCAATAAATTAAAGGAATTTCAAAGGATTTTAGGGTAATTTCAAATTTTCAAAGAATTTTCAAGACCTCTAAGAAGTTTCAAGTTTCAACGATCCTGAAGAATTTTCAAGAGATTTCAATGATTTGAAAGTATTTCAAAGGATTTTGATGATTTGAGAGTATTTTTAAAAATTTCAAGGAATTTTCAGAAGCATTAAAAAGTTTTGAGAGATTTCAAGAGATTCAGAAGATTTTTAATATTTCAGGGTATTTTAAAAATTAAAAATGTTTTTGAATAAATGTCATTAATAAGGGATTTCAACGATTTTAAGGATCTTTAAAACGTGATTTGAAAAGTTTTCAGGGATTTCAAAAGATTTCAAACGTTTTTTGAATATTTTTGGGTATTTCAGAAGATTTCGAAGAATTTTCAAAATTTCAGTAGATTTCAATAAATTAAAGGGATTTGAAAGGATTTTAAGTTATTTTTTTAATATTCAAGGAATTTTCAAGAGTTTTTAAAAATTTCGAGTTTCAAAAATTCCATTTTCAAGATTTAAACATTTCCTAGGAATTTCTCAAGATTTTCCTGGCGTTATAAAGAATTTAATAGATTTTCGGGAGTTTTTGAACGATTTTACAGGATCTTGAAGGTTTTAGAAGATTTTAAAAGATTCAAAGGGATTTTATAATGTTTTTGAGTATTTTAATGATTTTTAGGGATCTTAAAAGCTGTCAAGGTATTTTAATAAATTTTCCAGGATTTCAAAAAATATAATAAAATCACATGTTATTTCACGGGATTTTATAATATTTTAATCAATTTCAAAGAATTGAGATTTCTATGAAATTTCAAATAATTTTAATAATTTTAAGGTATTTCAAAAAATTTCGAAAATTTTAGGGTTTTTCTTAAATTCCCGGGAATTTTCAAGAGCTTTAAAAAATATCAAGTTATTTCAAAAGATTTTAAAGGATTTGAGATAGCTTGAAATATTTTTAATAGATTTCAAGAACATGAAGTGATTCCAAAGTGTTTTAAATATTTTAGGGCATTTTTTCCAATTCAAAATATATTTCAGGAGCTGTACAAAATTTCAAGGGATTTCAAAAAATTTCAGGTTATTTTAAAAGATTTCTCAATTTATTTCAGTAGTTTAATGGGGTTTCAAATGATTCAAAATATTTCAAACATTTTAAAAGATTTTGAAGGATTTTAAATTTTTTTGGGAATTTTTAAAGATTCCAAAGTATTTTTAATTGATTTCAATAATTTGGAGGGATTTCTAAGGGCTTAAAACTTCAAATATTATCGGGCATTTTAAAAGATTCCAAGTCATTTTCAAGAGATTAAAAAAAAATTAAGAGAATACCAATTATTTTCATTTATTTTATTTCACTGGATTTCAAAGAATCAAAGAATTTATTTACAAGATGTGAGGGATTTTATAGGGTTTCAAAGATTTTAAGAGATTTTCAAATATTTTTTTCAATTCATTTGGGTTCATTTGAAATTTACTCTGAATTCTTATTAAATTATCCTGAATTCTTTGAAATTGTTTGAAATTCTCTCAGATTTGCTTATTTGACATTAATAATTCACTTATTTCCACTTAATTCAATGGATCTTTTTTTAAATTTTTTTTTAGTTTTTATTTAATTTATCTTGAGGTCTAAAAGACTGATTGAGTTTAAAAAACTCACCTTGTATTTTTAGGCATATCATAAAATCTTTTTAAATTCCGCTAAATTTTTCTAAACTCATTTCAAACTCACTGAATCCAATTGATTGTTCCATATTATTTTCAATTGTTTCCAATTCGCTTAATTTTTTATGAATTTCATCGAATTCTTTTCATTTCTTATTCCAAAAAAAT
>CAKNXH010000636.1:23923-37571 GCA_932178445.1 Andricus quercusramuli | reverse complement strand
TTTGCGTAAACAACTTCAAGGTTATTTATTATCTCGATTAGGAATTTTGCGTAAACACTCTCAAGTATATTCTGGATGACATCACAAGATGATATTGCGCAATTCTGTGGAAAGAATTTGCGTAAACAACTTCAAGGTCATTCATTATCTCAATTAAGCATTTCGCGTAAACACTTTGAAGTTTATATTTTGATTTGTACTTGTTTTTCTCGTAACTATATGAAGCAGTAAAAAATGAAAGCACAAATCAAAATATAACCTTCAAAGTGGAATTTATGAGAAAATCCCTTATTTTTTCGACTCTTTCCAGACTATTTATAAATTTTATAAATTTTCTGTCAAATATTTGACATCGCGAAGTTCTTGTCATACCTTGAAAATGTTTACGCGAAATGCTTAATTGGGATAATAAATGACCTTGAAGTTGTTCACGCAAATTCGGTTTTCACAAGTGCGCAATAATTTTGTGACGTCATCTAGAATGTTCTAGAAAATGAAAAACATTTTTTTTCTGCCTATGAATGCTTGCGATGCACTTTGTTTATAACAATTAACTGTACAATTAAACAATTTTTTTATACCTCTCTTAATTGAATCCAAGTAACGGAAAGTAAGAGACAAATTTTTTTATCATAAAAATTGAATAAACAAAAAAATTAAATAAACAAAAAAATCAAAATATCTTATAAATCCAATTTTTCTAATATAATTGAAATATTTATGCATCTCATGCCACGTATGACAATATGATTAACCTTTCTATTTTTTCCACTGTTTCAGGTGAGTACCTTGATATTCAGAACCCAGTTTAAAATACATGCTGCATCGCTTATTCCGATTGTAAGTAACGATTATCATTTATTTTTTGTTTCTTCATCTCGAATTTTTTTATTTGAATGACTGTAAAAAAATGGTTTCAACCGTGAAAAATCACCTTGTATTAATAATGATAATATTAGTAAGTAATAATAAGTACATAGAAAAAGTTTGAGAGGTACCGGCTCAGGGATCGAACCCCGGTCGTCTAACGTTAAGTCCGAGCGCCCAACCACCTCAGCCACCAAAGCTCTAATAATATATCTTCGATTTTTTCAAACTTGAAACGTAATAATGTGAAAAAATTGCTTTTTAGGAAGAATAATTCAGATAACAAATTTTGAAATTGGTCAATATCTTCAGGACTCGCATGACTTTGAAAGTTGCAATTTTTAAATAATTTCTAAAATAATTCTTCATGGGCTGTGAATTATAGCAAATTTTTCTAAAGTAGAGATGAAATTTTGGTTAATATTTTTCCTGAATTGAAAGCGGCATTTTTTTGATTTTGTTATTTTTATTGATTTGGAAGGGATGAAATTTTGGTTATTAATTTTTTCCTGAATTGTAAGAGGAAATGATAAAATTAAAAATTTCAGTATTTGTTAATTAAAAAGTGTCAACTGCTTCTATTATATACGTGTAAATTATTAAGAATTCAGAATAATAAATTTCAGAATAAAAATTTTTTTAACTTCAATTAAAAAATTCTTGCTGACCGGGGAAAACCGGAAATGACCATTTTTTTATTGAAACTTCCACCCTAGTAATTAAAATTTGCATTTTTCCGAATGATAATTTTTTTTACAAATAATTAAGTTGTAAATCACAAAAATGTATAATTTTAATGAATTGAAGTCTGATATGAAAAGCGATTATCGAAAGAATTGCAAACTTGTCACAACAGACTGATTGTCTTCACAAGACACAGGAACTCACTCATGCTCTTAAAACAATATTCGCATTGTTTTCAAAATTGCAAACGTGATCATCTTTACTAATAATATTTTTTCTCTTCATTCATTTTCTCAAAAAAATTAAACGCTATGATGAGATGAATTGAAATTTGATTTTAAAAACTAAATTTAATTTAATAAATTTATTTAATTTTAATTTATAAGAATAATAAATTTTTTAATTTATTAATTTAAATTTACTATGAATTAAGTATGACATTTTTTGAGAAATTAAGAATTTTTTAATTTATAATTTAATAAACTAAATTTAAAAACTAAAGAAAGTAGACTAAATTTTAAATTTCAAATTTAGATGATAATTTCAAATTGTTTCATTTATACCAAAACCGATGAACTTTTTAATCAAAAAGACAAATTTTCAACAAGAGTTTAATTTTCAACCACGAAAGATTTTCTATTTGATGAAGGAAAAACATTCAATCCAAAATGTTGAATTTTTAAGGAAGATTAAATTTCATTTAAAAAACTAATTTGTAAAAAAACGAACTTTCTACAAAACAATTGAATTTTCTACGAAATAGCTGAACTTTTTCACCAAATTGTTGAATTTTTAAACCCAAAAGACGAAGTCTATCCATAAATTCAAATTTTCAACCCGAAAATATGAATTTTCAACAAAAAAAATTAATTTACAACAGTCGCATTTTGAATAAAAAAAATATATTTTTTTCTTCAAAAGAAGATGGATTTTCAAAAAAGACAAATTTTCAACAGAATACATGAGTCGAAAAAATTAATTTGCAATAAAAAAATAAGAACGAATTTTCAAGAAAATAGTTAAATTTTCAACCAATGAAAATTAATTTTTAACTAAAATTGTGGATCTTCAAAAAAAATTTGTTTTCAATAAATTAATTCAGCCTTTAAACAAATAGATTAATTCCCTACCAAATTGTTTAATTTTTGATAAGAAACTACGAATTTGATTTTTTCAAGGAATTTTCAACCAAATAGTTGAATTTTCTATTAAAAGATAAAAAATTTCAACACAAAATGGAAAAAATAAATTAAATTAAAATTAATGTTCAACAAAAAAGAAAAACGAAAATATGAATTTTCAATCCCAAACTGTAAATTTTCAACAAAAAAGTTAATTTTCGAATTAGGCAGGTTCATTTTTAATTAGTAACTTGCATTTCCATTCTAAAAGGACAAATTTTCTTTAAAAAAATATCAATTTTCGCAAAAAAATAGAATAGTTTGATTTTCAGTTAAAAAATTAATTTTACATTTGAAAAAAAACTAATTTTCAATCAAAGAAATGAATTTTCAATGAAAACGAAAATTTTTAATAAGGAGGATTAGTATTTTACCGAAAAAAGATTAATTTTCAACGAAAAAATAAAGATGCATTTTGAACAAAATAGTTAAATTTTCAACAAAAGAAATTAATTTTTTACTGAATGACAAATATTTAACTAAAAAAAAAATCAGAAAGAAAGTTGAGCTTTCAACCCAATAGTTTAATTTTCTAACAAATTGTTAAATTTGCAATTGAAAGGATTAGTTTTCAACCGAAAAGATAAATTTTTAACAGAATACGTAAGTCAACGAAATTAATTTGCAACAAAAAAATAAGAATGAAATTTCAACAAAATAGTTGAATTGTCAACCAAAGAAATGAACCTTCGACCAAATAGATTATTTTTCTACCAAATTTTCTAATTTTTAATAAGAAAGTACGAATGAATGAATTTTCGACTAAATTATAAATATTTAAATAAAAAAATAAATTTAGAAAAGAAAGTTGAACTTTCAACCCAATAGTTTAATTTTCTAATAAATTGTTTAATTTTTGAAAAGAAAGTACCAATTTTCTTCAGAAAAAATGAATTTTCAACCCCAAAATATTCATTAAAAAAAATGTTAATTTCTGAATTAAGCACGTAAATTGTTAATAAGGCAGTTGTATTTCCATTCTGAAAGGACTAATTTTCTATAAAAAAATATCAATTTTCGCAAAAAAATTGAGTCGTTTAATTTTCAGTTTAAAAAATGAATTGAAAATTTTAAAAAACAACTAATTTTAAACCAAAGAAATGAATTTTTAACCAAAAAGATAAATTTTAAATAAAGAGGATTAGTTTTTTTAACGAAAAAAATTAATTTTCATCGAAATACATGAATTTTCAACCAAATAGTTGAATTTTCAACTAAAAAAGATAAATTTTCAAAAAAAAATCGAATAGTCAAATTAGCAGTTAAAAAATTAATTTTCAACAAAAAAATAAAAACGCATTTTGAACAAAATATTAAAATTTTCAACAAAAGAAACGAATTTTTGACTAAATGACACATATTTGCCTAAAAAAAAAAATATATAGAGAAAAAGTTGAACTTTCAACCCAATAGTTTAATTTGCTAACAAATTGTTTAATTTTTAAAAAGAAAGTTTGCATTTTCTTCACGAAAAATGAATTTTCAACCCCAAAAATATGAATTTTTATCACAAAGTTAATTTTTCACCGAAACAGTCTCACTTTTAATCAGAAAGTTGAATTTTTATCCTTAAAAGATTAATTTTTCATCAAAAAGGATCAATTTTCGATAAAAATTGGAATGGTTAAATTTTAAGGTGAAAACATTAATTTTCATTAAAAAAAAAATAATTTTCAAAGAGTAAATGCATTTTTAACTCAATCATTTTTCAACGAAGAGGTTTAATTATCAATTGAAAAATATAAGTTTTCAAGAAAAAGTCGAATCGCCAAATTATTAGTTGAAAAATTAATATTTAACAAAAAAATAAAAACGAATTCTCAACAAAATAGTTCAATTTTCAACCAAAAAAATGAATTTTCAACTAAAATGATCAATTGTTAAAAACTAATGTTCAACCAAAACAAAAAACGAATTATCAAAAAAATAGTTAAATTTTCAATCAAAGAGATGAATTTTCATATAAAAAAAAGAAATTTTCAAACCAATCAATTGCATTTTCTTTTAAAAGAGATAAATTTTCTACTGAAAATCGAAAAGTTGAATTTTCATTTAAAAACTGATTTGCAAAAAAAAACGAATTTTCAATAAACTATATTTAAATTTTTGACGAAAGAGATGACTTTTCAACTAAAATAATGAATTTTCAACCGGAACCAAAAAAATCACTCGTTAACAATATTATTGAATTTTTCAAAAAGTTGATTAATTTTCCACCTAATAGTTAAATTTTCAACCAAAAACATGATTTTTTATTAGTCCATTAATTTTTAAACAAAAAGATGAATTTTCAAGCCGAAAGTTTAATTTTCTTCGAAATAAAACATATTTTTAATAAAATCGTTGAATTTAAAAGAAAAGGAATGGAAAAAAGGAAAAATCAAATGAAATATTAACAATTAATAAAAATGAATAAAAAATATAAAAAAATAAAATAAAAATAGAATAAAAAATAAAATCAAGTTGCAATTTCTATAAATTAAAATAATTTTTCAAATTTGAAAAAAAGGAAAATTTATTGAAGAGTTGACGTAAAACAGGTAAATCTGGTAAATGAGCAAGAATGATGATTTAGTAATGCTGGTCTTGAAATCGGATAAACAGGAAACGATGTTCATCCGAGTGTAGATTCCATCTCATATTAACCGATCGCAAAGTTTTCTGACTCACTTGTTATTTTTTTTTAATCTTTCATTTTCTTAGTAACCACATTTATTTTTAACAATTATAAAATTATTTTAAATAAATTATTTACGCCTTGATTCTGATTTTATTATTTTTAGATTTGAAAAAAGATTTCAAATACTGAAACTGTAAGCTTTAATTTTGCAATTAAGAAATTAAAAATAATCTTAGATCACGGAAGAGGAAATTAAAATATCCTGTACTAATTAATAATTATTGTAATTAATTATTATCACTAAGATAGGAACTTCCGTGTGAACGACCGATCAATTGTGAAGGAACGAACGGTTTTTTTTAACGACCCAGAAACCGATGGGATCTTTTTATTCTTAATAATAATTTAATTATTTGAAAAAATATTAAAAATAATAAACTGACTTGAATTTTTGTTAAAAAATCGAAGAATCCTTCCAAATTAAAAAATTGCCTCAAAATCTTTTGAAATGTTTGGAAATCTTTGTGAATTTTCTTTAAAAATTAATTTTTCGCAAAAAGAAAATTTTTTATTATCTTTAAACCTTCAAAAAATCTTGAAAAGCTTCGGATTTTTTTTCGAAATCTCAAAAAATCTAGATTTTGTTAAAAATGTTTTGAAATTTTTTCCAGTTTTAAATTATTTTCTAATCGTTTCGAAACTTTTAACCATTCTGAATATCTTTCAACTGATTCGCAATTTTCCTAAATGTTTAAGAAATTTTGAAAAATTAAAAAGTCTTCCAGATTTTTTTGTTGAAAATTTTCGAAATCTTTTTATGTATTCTCTTAATATTAGTTTTTCAAAGTAAAAAATTATTTTTAGTTTCCCTATGAATCTTAAGACATTTTTTTTGATTCTCTGGAAATCTTTCAAAATGTATGAAAAGCTTTTTTTTCAAAATCTTCAAATATTTACATTATTTTAAACTTTTTGAAATCTTTTCAAATTTTTTGTAAATATTCCTAAAACTTCCTAGCCTTTGAATATCTTTTGAAATTATTTGAATTTTTCTTTAATTTGAAACAAATTTTGTAATAATAAAAAACTGCCGGAAACCTTACAGTGGCTTTTTTTGACCAGTTTAAAAATCTTTTCAAATATAAATTTGAAAAAAAATTTTTTTAAATACAAAATCATATTAAATTTTCCTATGAATATCAAGAATAATTTTTTATTCTCATGAAGCCTTACATTTATAAACAAATGTTGTTCGTAAGCTTCAAATATCTGAATTTTGTTTCAATTTTTTGAAATCTTTTCAAATTTTAAATTATTTTTTAATATTTTCAAATATTCTAAATTTTCTAAATGTGTTCCAAAACCATTAGAATTTTTCATAACATTTAAAAAATTTCTGCTTAATCTTCTGAACTTTCTAAGTATTTTTTAAAATTATTTGAATTTTTCCTGAAATTTTAAATTTTTTATTTTCTTGAAACCTTTTCAGGTTTTAAATTACTTTTGAAATTTTTACAAGTTTTGAATTATTGTCGAATCTTCATCAAATTTCTGAATTAAAAAAGGCAGAAATTTTTTTAAAATTTGGTAAAAATTAAAAAATCGCCGAGTTAACAAAATTTTAAGCTTACAAATTTGAAAAACTTTGTTTTAAAATCTTTTAGATTTCATTTCGTCATTTCAGGAAATCATTTGAAATATTTTGAAATCGTTCAAAATTAATTAAAAAAATCAATTCTTTACAATTTTTTTTGGAATAAGAAAATTTCTTTATTTTCATGAAACCCTTCAAAATTCTTAAAAAGCTTCTTTTTGTTAAAATTTTGAAATATCTACATTTGGTTTCATTTTTTTAAACCTTTTCCAATTTGAATAATTTTTAATCTTATAAAAATTTCTAAAGCTTCTAAATATTATAAAATGATTCGACTTTTTCCTAAAATTTGGAATCTGTGAAAATTCTCAAAAAGATTCTAAACTTAAATTTTAAAAACTTTACATTTTGCTTAAAAGTTTTTAAGAATGTTCTCAAGATTTTTATAAAAACTTTTAAATGTCTCTTAAACTTCCTCGAATTTTTTTCGAATTTGGTTATCTTGGAAAATTGTAAAATTTTTGTAGGAAAATATTTAAAGTATTTTCAATTTTTTCAAATTTTCTCTTAAAAATGATTTTTTCAAAAATAAAATGTCTAAACATTTTTCAAAGAATTTCGGAAAAATTTATTTATTCTCTTGCAACGTTTCAAAATTATTATAAAACTGTATTTTGTTTCAAATTTTTCAATTATTTTGGAATCTCTTCAAAACTTTGAAACATTCTAAATATCTTTCATAATATTATAATTTTTCCTCAAATTTTGAAGGAATGTTAAAATTTTTCAATATTTTTCAAAATGTTTTTTAATGTTTGAAAAATTTCCCTCAAGTTTTTCGGATTTTCCTTGAGAATTTCGGAAATCATATGAAATCTTCTTTAAATATTCTATTAAAATTAATCTTTCAAAATAAAAAATGAATAAAAATTTTTCATGGATCCTTAAAAAAAATTTGTATTTCCTTTAAATATTTAAATTTTTTAAAAATCTTTTATATAAACATTTTGTTTGAAATCTCAAAAAATTTTCATTTTGTTTACAAATTTTCAAAACCCTTTTGAGATAAACTTACTCGATTTTCTAAATTTCGTAATCATGGAGTATTGAAAAATTCTGCTTGAAAACCTTTTACACTTTTTTTTGAAATTTTGGAAAATCTTTTAAATGTTTCGAAATATTTTTAAATACACTCTTAAAATTAATTTTTTTGAATAAAATAATTTTTAAACCTTTCCTTTTAATTTCAAGAAAATTTCGTTATGCCCTTGAAACCTCACAAAACTTTTAAATATCTCTTTAATGTACTCGAACTTTTTTTGAAATTTTTTTACCGAAATTTAAGGAAATTATTCGAAGTATTTTGAAATTTTTTAAAATTTTCTCTTAGAATTGAAACCTTTCAAATATGTTCAAACAATTCTAAACTTTTTTTTTTAAATCTTCAAAAATCTACTCTCTGTTTAAAATTTTTCAAACTTTTCAATTTTAAATTATTTTGGAATTTTTTCAAAACTTCTGAGCCTTTCAAGTATCTTATAAAATTATTCAAATTCTTCCTAAAATAAAAAATTTTTTGCATAATTTTGTGAACCTTCTGAGTATCTTTTAAAATGATTTGAATATTTCCTAAAATTTTGAAGAAATTCTACATAATTGAAAAAATTGCTTTCAAATTTTCCAAGTTATTTTTCGAAAATTTCGGAAATCTCATAGAAATGTTTCGAAATATTTTTAAAGATTCTCTTGAAATAATTTTTCATTTCAAAACTTCTAAATATCGTTTGTACTCATTGAGCTCTCCTGCATTTTTTGTTAATTTTGCAAAATTGGGAAAATTATCCTAAAAATCTTCCCAATCCTTTTTTTGACATATTTTAAAATCCTAAAAACTGAAAATTGATCTTTTAAATTAAAATCTAAATGAATAACAAATTTTTATAGAAATCTTATCGGCGTTAATTTTTTGTTTGTTTGTTACTGATACCGAAAATTTGTCAAATTTTTCACATAATAAAATTTTGAAAAATTTATTAATTATAGTGTGGTATCAAAAATTAAAAAACGGAATTATTTTTCAACATCAAACAATTTAAATAAAAATATTAAAAAATTATTGACAATTCAAATTGTCTCTTCCATCTCTCTTTTTTTATAAAAAAAAATAAATTCAAGGTAAAAATATTTAAAGAAATTAGATGCGTATAAAAAAAATTTATTAACAAAAAATAATAAAGTACTTTTCTATGCGTGAAAAGTTTGACTCACGAAGTGAGGGAATTAAAAAATAAATTTTATAATCTCTTAATTGATGCATGCAATCTGCTGGGAAAAGCTAATCCAATTACTTCACAGTTTAATCCATTTTCACGTCTCTTTTGAATATTTTATTCAATTTATCGCTCCGTGGAAATCCCCGCACTATGGAAATTCAAATTAAATTATTTATTTCAGCCTCAGTCACTGAACCGTGACTTAGCTCTCAAAATTGAAAAAAAAATAAAATAAAAATAAAATAAAGAGCAGAAATTTATTAAAGGTGTTAATCAACTCCCTTGGGAACGAAAATGAATTTCTGAAAAAATGCTGATTTCTGCATATGCGAGAAATTCATTTCCAGAATCGATGAATATTTATCAGTTACTTTGTAGAAACGCAATACTATTTTTTCTTCTTTGCTGTAGCTAAATTAAAGGAAATAATATTTTAGTCTCAACAAATCGAAAAATTGCATAAAAATATTCTCAGATAATTGAAATTTTAATTCTTTTGTTGTTTGGGTAAATTACAATATGGGATTAAGGTCTAATTTAATTATAATTAATTATTATTTAATTAATAATAATTAATGATAATTAAGGATCTTCTAAGTGTATATTGTAGTTTTCAACTGAATAATAATTTTGTATAAAAATAATAAGGTCTAGATGATTTTCAAAATTTTCAAAAAAGTGTATAGAAGATTTGGAAGAAAATTTTTTTAATTTTGCAGCAGTACAATATTTTAGAAAAAATTCGAGTCATTTTAAAATATATTTATAGGTTTTAAACTGATGGCAAGAAATTTTTTTTTTAATTTTCCAAAATTAAAAACGATAAATTCTGAACCAAAAATGGAATTCAACCCCAAAATGTGAATTTCCGACAAAAAAAGTTAATTTTTAACCAAAACAGGTTGATTTTTTGATAGAGAGTTTAATTTTTATTCAAAGAAGATTAGTTTTTTTATCAAGAAGAAAAATTTTTCCAAAAATGGAATTATAATTTTCAGTTAAAAATTTTAATTTTCACTTAAAAAAAAAAAAATCGACCAAAGAACTGAATTTTCAACCAGAAAGATTAATTTTTAACAAAATAAATTAATTTTGAATTGAGTATTTAAATTTTGCAAGGAAATTTTAACCAATTTGTTGATTTTTCTAATAAAAAGATAAGTTGTCAATCAAACATGGAATCGTTAAACTTTTAGTTTAAAAAACTAATTTTCAACAAAAATAAAAGACGAATTTTCAACATGATAATTAAAATTTTAAACAAGTAGTTTAATTTTGAACCAAATATTCTAATTTTTTACCAAATTTATTTACTTTTTAACCAAAAATATGAATATTCGACAAAAAAGTTCATTTTTATCCAAATTTTTAAGCCAAAAAGACATTTTTTTAGATTTTCAATCCAAAAGGCCGAGTTTTCTATAAAAAAAAATGAATTTTTAACAAAACAGTTGAGTTTTTAAAAAAATAATTACATTTTCAACCATTTAGTTGAATTTTTAACAAAAAGATTATTTAGCTAATACATACCAAATAGTTGCTGTTACAAGCAAAAATTCTGGCTTTTAAGCAAAAGGAAAATTTTTCCAATGAAATAGTTAAATTCTCAACCAAATTGTTGAATTTCCAACCAGAAGGTCGAATTTTCAAAAAAAAAAGATTTTCAACCGAGAACTTTTCTACCAAACTGGATGAATTTTCAAACAAATAGTAAATGCAATTTTCACGAAAAACGATAACTTTTTAGCACAATAGTTGAATTTTCAATAAAATAATTAATTTTTCAAAAAAATAATAAAATTTCAACAAAATGGTTAAATCTTTAACCAATAAAATGAATTTTGAACGAAGTATTTCAACTGTAAACCAAAAAGAAAATTTTCTAAATAAAACAGACGAATTTTCTACAATAGAATTAAATTTTGAGCCCAAAAATATTAATTTGTCACTTAGAAAGTTAATTTTAAACTGAATATTTGAATCTTCAACCCAAAATAGAATTATTTTCTACCAAAAAAATTTTCTTTAAAAAACGACGAATTTTAAACGAAATGGTTGAATTTTCAACCAAAGTGATCAATTTTTAAAGCAAAATCATGAATCTTCTTTTTTTAAAATTGATTTTAACAAAGTAGTTCAATTTTTAACCCGGAATTCATCCAAAAAAGATGAATTTTCAAGAAAATATTTGAAACCCAACCAAAACACATTCATTAAAAATTTTCTCAAAAATCTTGAGAAAATGTTTTTATTAAGGAATCTGTATTATCATTAGATAATAACAGAAAATATTTAACGTCTTTTCCGACTAGATGGAGCTATGAAACAAAAATTATTTTAAATAATTTTGTTCTGAAAAAAGATCTTCTCCATTTGCTTCGCTGGGAATCGAACCACAGAACTATTGTTTTTGGTCAGGTGCTTTTTATTAAGCTACTAGAGAGATCGAGAGAAGAAACTTTTTTCAGAAACACACGCATTATTTTGCTTAATGGTACAAATCAAATTTTTCAAGGAATCTATTTTATCATCAGAGAATAATAGAAAATGTTTAACGTCTTTTCAGACTAGGTGGAGCTATGAAAGAAAAATTATTTTATATAATGTTGTGGCTCGAATCCCAGGGGAGGAAATGGAGAAGATCTTTTTTCAGAAAAAAATTATTTGAAATGATTTTTCTTTCATAGCTCCATCTAGTCTGAAAAGACGTTAAATATTTTCTGGTATTTTCTGATGATAATGCAGATTCCTTGAGAAAATTTATTTCTACCATCTAGCAAAATAGTGCGTGTATTTCTGAAAAAAGTTTATTTTCTCGATCTCTCTAGTAGCTTAATGTGCACCTGATTTAATTGATTCAATAATTAAATAATAATTAATTAATAATTTAATGTAGTTCTGTGGTTCAATTCCCAGCGGAGCGAAAGGAGATCTTTTTTCAGAACAAAAATTATTTAGAATAATTAATCTTTTGTAGCTCCATCTATTCTGAAAAGACGTTAAGAATTTCAGTTATTCTCCGATGATAATACAGATTCATTGAAAAAATTTATTTCTACCATCTAGCAAAATAGTGCGTGTATTTCTGAAAAAAGTTTATTTTATCGATCTCTCTAGTAGCTTAATGTGGAAGCACCTGACCGGAAATCAGTAGTTCTGTGGTTCGATTCCCAGCGGAGCAAAAGGAGAGTTTTTTCAGAAAAAAATTATTTTAAATAATTGTTCTTTCATAGCTCCATCTAGTCTGAAAAGACGTTAAATATTTTTTGTAATTCTCTAATGATAATACAGATTCCTTCGTAAAAACATTTCCTCAAGATTCTAGAGAAAATTTGAAATGAATCTGTTTTGATTCGGTTTCAACTATTTTGTTGAAAATTAATTTTTTTTGGGTTGAATTCCGGTTAAAAATTAAACTACTTTATTAAAAATCAATTTTTTTAAATGAAGATTCATCATTTTACTTTAAAATTGATTTCTTTGGTTGAAAATTCAACCATTTCGTTCAAAATTCGTCGTTTTTTAAAGAAAATTAATCTTCTTGACGGAAAATTCATCTATTTTGGGTTGAAGATTCAAGTATTGAGTTTAAAGTTAACTTTCTTGATGACAAATTAATATTTTTGAGTTCAAAATTTAATTCTATTGCAGAAAATTCGTCTGTTTATTCAAAAAAATTTCTATTTGGTTTACAGTTGAAATACTTCGTTCAACATTTAATTTTTTGGGTAAAGATTTACCCATTTTGTTGAAATTAAATTTTTTTTCTGAAAAATCAATTACTTGTTGAAAATTCAACTATTGTATTAAAAATTTATATTTTTTGTAAAAATGCAGTTACTATTTGTTTGAAAATTCGTCTTTTTAGATTGAAAATTTATTTTTTGTATAAAAGTTCTCGGTTGGAAATTAATTTTTTGTTGTTGAAAATTTTACCTGCTGGGTGAAAATTCGTCTCTTTTGGCTGAAAATTAACTTTATTCTCGAAAATTCAACTGCCTTCTACAAAATTTTTTTTTTGGCTTAAAAAATTTAGTTAAAAATTAATTTTTTTGTTGAACATTCAAATTTTTGGTTTAAAAGTAAATAAATCTGGTAAAAAATTAGACTATTTGGTTCAAAATTCTTGTTTAAAAATTTAACTGTTATGTTGGAAATTCGTTTTTTTTTTAATTAATTTTTTTTTATCTGAAAATGTAGCTTGTTTGTTTAAAATTCATCATTTTGGTTGAGGATTCAACTATTGTGTCAAAATTCTTCTTTTTCATTTAAATTAAACTTATTGAAAATTCGTTTTTTTTTGTTGAATATTAGTTTCTTGAACTGAAAATTTAACGGTTTCATGTTTGATTGACAATTTATCATTTTATTAGAAAAATCAACAAATTTGTTGGAAATTCCTTGCAAAATTTAAATATTTAATTGAAAA
>CAKNXH010000636.1:5458-22559 GCA_932178445.1 Andricus quercusramuli | reverse complement strand
TGGGATTGCAAAGGATAGCATGGGATTGCAAAGATTGGCATGGGATTGCAAAGGATGGCATGGGATAGTGAAGGATGGGATGGGATTGCAAAGGATGGCATGGGATTGCGAAGGATTTTTTGGGATTGCATGGGATTGCAGTGAGAGTGTACACAGTTGAAAATTCATCTTTCTTGATTGAAAATTGGTTCTGCCTTTTTTTGTCAATTTTCTAAAGTAATTTTGAACTTCACGGTACACCTAGAACATCCTCAAAAATTCACAGATGAATCAAAGAGATTTCTAGATTTTCTAGATTTTCTAGATTCATTATACAAGGGCAGAATCATCGCGTAAGAATAATTGCAAAACAAGTCGTAAAAAATTTTTCTTTCTGCTCGTTTCCTTCGTTCGAGGCCGTGCAAGGTTCGTGTCTTATCTCGTGAAATCCTCATTTGTCGTGAGAAAAACACAAAGGTAGAAGAGACTGGTAATCGCTTTTTTTCATTTTTTACATTTTTTTTATTTGACGATTTGCGCGTATCAATTTACGTCATAAATTCATAATTAATAATTCTAGATTCGTTTTTCGTTATTTTTTCCCACCTTTTTTAGATTCAAAAATTATTCTGTTGACATTCATGATTGGTTGATTTATCTTACCCCTTCCCCTTTCCCTCGAAAAGTAAAGTTACACAACATTTTTTTGAAAACGGGGAAAATAGGGTAATTTTTTAAGAAAAAAGAGAAATGACCGGGGCGTAGATTATTTTCAACAAAATTAATTTAAATAAAATTGGAATATTTTTACTTTCAATTAAAAAAAAAATGTATAAACGAAAATGGAATTTTCAAAATTTTTCATTTTGAAAAACTAATTTTTGAACAGAACGAAAATAATTGAATCATCATAAACACAGATTGATTCTCAATCAATAAAGATGAATTTCAAACCAAACAGTTGAATTAAACATTTTTTGGAAACAAAAATAGAATAATAAAAATTTTCAGCTTAGAACATTAATTTCAAAAAATGAATCTCCAACCAAAACATATTAATTTTTAACCGAATATTTGAATTTTCAACCAAAAAGGCTTAAAGATTAAATTTTTAGCAAAAAAAAAACAAATTTTCAACAAAATACATGAATTTTCAGTAAAATTGTTAAATTTTCAACTAGAAAAGATCATTTCAAATTTTAAGTATCTTCTAACGTTAATTTTTCAAAAAATAAAATATGAAAAAACATTGTTTAACAAAATGAGATTAAAATGAGATATTGCAAAATGAAGTACAATTTAAATTATTGCAATTCACAATATGCATTGGTATTGGAACATACGTATTTTCATTATCTTGTTTTTGTAATTGAAAAAAATGCGCATCCTATAAGGAAAAAACAAATTTGTTATTAAACGTTTTATTTCAACTTGTGTCGTTTTCTCAGAAATTTAGTTTGTTTATTTTTACTCTTATTTTTTTACGAATTGAACATAATTTAGGTGAAAATTTTTGTTAAATAAAATGTCATTGAAGCTTGTGTTCTTTTTCCAAAAAGTTAATTTTTTTTATTTATAGTATATTTTTATAACAATAGTTTATAAATTTTTAGATCTCATTGGTTGTACAACAAGTCTTCTCATTTTTTTTCGCCTTCCGTGTCGTTTTGCCAAAAATTAAGCTTTTTCATTTTTAAACTTATTTTTTACGAATAAAAAAAATCTACTCGTCCTATCTAAAAATTATTATCAAAAATTTGTCGATCTTTTTTGGGTGAACAACTTTTGTCGATTAATTTTTTTTCGTACCTTGTGTCGTTTTTCGAGAAATTTAATTTTACCCAAAAAACATAAATTTTGAACAAAATACATGACTTTTTTCATACTATATTTTAAATTTACAACTGGCCATTATTTAAATTGAAAAAAATACAACTTTAAACACGTCAATTTTTTAAATTGCTTCCTGCTGAATACTTTAAAGTCCAACTCATTTAATTTTGCAGTTTTCTCATTTGAAAGTATTTCATTTTGAATATTTTTCTGAGAATCTTTAAAAAAATGGTGATTATTTTAAATTCTAAATTATTCAATCTTCAGATATTTATATTATTAGGGCTTTATTTTGTAAATAAATAATTTTTGTTAACAAGATTGTGAGGATGAATAATTTTTTTTTTAATGCTCGAACAATCACATTCTCTCATCTTTAGATGTCATTTTAAGTCATTCAATTTTTTTTTATTTGGAGGGCACCGAGTTGGAAATGTTTAATTTCGAATATTTTGAAATTAAAAATAATGTAATTTTGAATACCTAATTCTGAAATTATTCCATCATTAAAGGGTGAATTTGAAAAATTAATTTGTTAATTCTCCATTCGTTAGTTGAAAAGCTGCAAATTCAAAATATCGAATTTCTTTAATTATTAATTTTGAATGTTTTTTATTTCGAATTTTTTCAAAATTGAAGTACCGCAAATTGTATATTCTCAATTTTTTGGGTTTGAAATTCAATTTTGAATCGATTGAATTAATAATGTTTCATTCTTGAATATTTCTGTTTGGAAGTGTACAATTTTTAAACCTCGATTTTGAATATGTCAAGTTTTGAGTACCCAAAGCAAAAAATTTTTCAATTTTGAAAACGCTATTTTGTAAATTTTTCAGTTTTAAAAACATAAATATAAAAATGTAATTAATTTATAAGCCTTTTATTTTGCAACTATTGGACAATTTCGAACCCTTTAAATTTCAAATCATACAATATTTGGCATTTTTACGAATTGTATCATTCTAAATTTTTATATTTGTAATGTTCTCAAATTTTCTTTGCTTAGAATTTAAAGTGCTGCAATTTCGAGCGACCCAAAATTTGAACCTAATTTTGAATTTGAAAATTTGGAAAATTTATAGACACTATAGATCAATATTTTAAACTTGCCAATCTGTAGTCAATTTTAAAAGTTTCGTTTGATATTTACAACAATAAACACGCTCAATATTTTAAGTTTAATTTCGAAAGCGTTTTTTAAAAATTATATTTCGAAATTTACAACTTGCCATTATTTAAATTCAAAAAAAAAACTTTAAACACGTCAATTTTTTAATTGCTTCCTACTGAATAGATTGAATTCCAACTTATTTAAATTTTCACTTTTCTCATTTGAAACTATTTCCTTTTGAAAAAAAAACTATTTCATTTTTCAGAAAGTTTTAAAAAATATTTTATATTCTAAATTGTTAAAATTCCAGATTGTTATATTATTAGAACTTTAATTTTAAAAAACAATTATAATTTAATTGTTTTTGTTTGTGAACTTCAATTTAAAAAAATGGCTTTTTTAAATTAAGTGTCTGTTCAATGAATTTTAATTATTTTTTTTTTAAACAAGATCGTGAAGATGAACAATTTAGTTGCAAGTTGTAGAATGCAACAAAAACACAAAAACTATCGAGATTCACCAGATGGTTACTTTATTATGATAGTCAAAGGTCATCGCTCGTAAAGCCCGCACCGGTACCGGTACCGGTGTTAAAAGTCAAGAAACCGATAAAAAAAAAAAAAAAAAAAAAAAAAAAAAACCTAGAACGTCTTTAGAAGTTATCTTTAAAGAAAAATATAAATTCCCCTTAAATCCCCATTTTAAAGTCTAAAATAAAAGAACCTCGCGTTTGCATTCTTAAAACTCAAGGGAACCAGAAACAGTATTTTCTTTTTACTTAAGAAAGAGAATTGTCTCCTTTTTTCCTGAAAAAAGTAAGCAGTCTTGCAACATTGACTCAAAAAATGTAAAAAAACAAATTAGATTTAAAAAGACAAGAAAACTGAATTTTTCTTTTTGTTAAATTTCTCATTTAGAATTATTTTTTTTTAACAGATTTTTTAAAGTTAAAATGTAACTATTGTATTTTTGGTTGAAAATTGATAGTTCTGAGTTAAAAATCCAATTTTCTTGGTTGAAAATTCATTTATTTTGTTCAAATTTTTTTTTCTCATTGAAAATCCATTGTGTAAATTGAAAATTCAACTTTTTCATGGCAAGTTGAAAATTGATCGTTTTTAGATCAAAATTCAACTATTTTGTTGAAAATTTATCATTCCAGTTTGAATAAAAAATCATTTTTGGTTAAAAATGTATCCCTTTCGGTAAAAATTTGATTATGTTGTTGTTTAAAAGTGCAAATGTTCGGTTAAAAATTGGAATTCAACTATTTTGTTGAAAATTCATCTTTTTTCGTCGAATTCAACTATTTTTCATTCAAAAAAAAATATTGTTTGGTTGAAACATCAACTATTACATTTTTTGTAAAGAATTCAGCTTTTATGGTTTAATCCGGATTTTTTTATAACGAATAAAATTTTTAGTTGGTTAAAATATTAACTGTTATATTTTTTGTTGACTGAAAATTCAACTACACTGTTGAAAGTCGAACTTTTTTTTGGAATATTTATCATTTTAGTTGAAAATTCAACTTTTTTTTTTAAATTTAAGTATTTTCTTACAATTTAATCATGTTGTTATGAAGTCGTCTTTTTTGGTCGAAAATTTAACATTTTTGTTAAAAAAATCGTCTTTTTGGATTCTGGGCTGGAAAATGCAACTATTTTATTGAAAATTCGTTTTTTTTTTGGTTTAGAAGTAATTTTTTTAACTTAAAATTCAACTGTTTCGCTATTGATAAAACATTGATAGTTGTTAGTTAAAAATTCAATTTTTTTTAAATTGTTCTTTCTGATTGAAAATTTGTGTTTTTTTTTTTTTTTTTAAAATCAATTTTCTAAACTGAAAAATCCACTATTCCATTTTTGGTTGAAAATTGATAATTTCTAGTTTTAAAAAAAGTGAACTATCTGGTTGAAAATTAACTTTTTGGTTTCAAATTTTTATTTCGGGATGAATATTCAACTATTTTGTAGATAATTTACCTTTTTGGCTTGAAATTAATCTCTTTCGTTAAAAAATCAACAATTTTGTTGAAAAAAAATTGTATTTCTTAATTTTTGTTTTAAACTGAAAATTCAGCCATTCCATTTTCGGTTGAAGAATTAACTTTTTTATTTGAAAATTAAATTATTTGGTTACATATTACTTTTTTTCTAATTTAAAATTTCGGGTTGAAATTTCAACTATTTTGTAGAAAATCTATGTTTTTGACTTAAAAATTGAACTGTTTTGTAGAGAAATTGCCTTTTCTGTTTGAAGATTCAAATATTTTATTTTTTCTTGTTTTCTTTTTTGGCCGAAAATTCAACTGGTTTGATGAAAATTTTTCTTTTTGGGGTAATAATTCAACTATTTTGTTCAAAATTAATTTTTTTTTTTAATTCAATGGTTTTCATTAAAAATTAAAATCTTTTTGGTTGAAACATCAACTATTACATTTTTTGTAGAGAATTCAGTTTTTTTGGTTCAATCCGGATTTTTTTATATTGAATAAAATTTTTTGTTGGTTAAAATAATAAGTGTTATATTTTTTGTTGAGAATTAATTTTTTGTTGATTGAAAATTCAACTAAACTCTTGAAAGTCCAACTTTTTTGTTGAATATTTATCATTTTACCATTTAACTTTTTTGTTAAAAATTCGTCTTTTTGGATTCTGGGTTGAAAAATACAACTATTTTATTGGAAATTAATTTTGTTGTTGTTTAGAAGTAATTTTTTTATCTTAATATTTAACTATTCCGTTCTTGGTAGAACATTGATAGTTTTTAGTTAAAAATTCTCCCATTAAATTTTTTTTTCGGTTGAAAATCAATTTTCTAAACTGAAAATTCAACTATTCCATTTTTAGTTAAAAAAAGTTTCTATATAAAAAAGTGAACTGTCTGGTTTAAAAATAACTTTTTGGTTTAAGATTAATTTTTTTGGAATGCAATTCAAACTATTTCTTAGATAATTTGCCTTTTTGGCTTAAAATTAATCTTTTTCTCTAAAAAATTAACATCTTTGTTGAAAATTTATTGTATTTTTTTTTAACTGATAATCAAACTGTTCCATTTTTGGTTAAAGATTTATCTTCTTTATTTGAAAATTCATTTATTTGGTTACATATTACTTTTTTATGTATTTTTAATTTCGGATTGAAATTTCAACTATTTTGTAGAAAATCCATCGTTTTGGCTTACAAATTAAACTGTTTTGTCGAGAATTCGCCTTTTTTGATTGAAAATTCAACAATTTGGTTGAATTTTTTTTAGAAAATTCAATTTGAATTTTGCTTGTCTTTTTTTTTGAGAAAATTGATCTTTTTGATTGCAAATTTATTTCTTTGGTGTTAAAAATCAATTTTGTAAACTGCTAAAGTGAATCTATTTTGGCTGAAAATTGATCGCTTTTAATTAAAAATTCAACCTTTTGGTTGAAAATTAAATTTTTGTTTGAAAATTAAGTTTTTTGTTGAAAATTTATATTTTCGCGTTGAAAATCAACTGTTTTTGTGAAAGAAAATTAATCTCTTTTGTTGCAAACATAACTACTTTGTTGAACATTTTGTTCTTTTTTTTGAAAATTAAACTATTCCATTTTTAGTTTAAAATTAAATTTTTTATTTGAAAATTCAACTATTTGATTAGAAATCGAACTATTTTGTTGATCATTCGTCTATTTTGCATGAAGGTTTAACGTTTTTCTTAAAAATTTGAATTTTTAGATAAAAAAATGAAATCGATTTATTAAAAATTCAAATTTAACTACTTGGTAGAAAGTTGCACTGCTTTGTTGAAAATTTACTTTTTTGGTTGTTGATTCATTTCGTTGAATTAAAATTAAACTATTTTCTTGAAAATTCTCTTTTTTTATCGAAAATTAATTTTGAACTGAAAAATTAACAGTTTCACTTAAAATTAATTTTTTTGGTTGAGAATTAATCTATTTGGTCAAAAATTCGCCCTTTTTGTTTGAACCAAACTTTTTTAGATTGAAAATTGAAATCTTTTTGGATGAAGATTCAACTACTTGGTCCAAATTTGAACTTTGTTAAAAATTCACTTATTTTGGTAAGGATTCATCTCTTCGGTTAAAAATTCAAATATTTGATTAAAAATTCTTTTATTTTTCAGTTTAAAATTATTTTTTCAACCGAAAATTTAATTATTTGGTTTGAAATTATTATTTTTCGAAAAATTGTCTTTTCTGGTTATAAAATCAACTGTTTCCTGAAGAATTTATCTTTTTGGTTTGAAAATTCCACCATTCGGTTGAAAATTCACTTTTTTGGTTGATGATTCATTTCGGTGAATTAAAATTAAACTATTTTCTTGAAAATTCTTTATTTCATTAAAAATTGATTTTCTAAATAAAAAATAACGGTTTCACTTGAAATTAATTTTTTTGGTTGAGAATTATTCTATTTTGTTAAAAATTCGCCCTTTTTGCTTGAACTAGAAATTTTTTTAGATTGAAAATTAAAATCTTTTTGGATGAAGATTCAACTACTTGGTTGAAATTTGAACTTTGTTAAAAATTCATTTGTTTTGGTAAAGATTCGTCTCTTTGGTTGAAAATTTAAATAATTTATTGAAAATTTAAATATTTCATTGAAAATTTGTTTATGTTTTGGTTAAAAATTATTTTTTAAACTGAAAATTCAATCACTTGCTTTTAAATTAATGTGTTTTTGAAAAATCGTCTTTTATGTTCGTAAAATCGATTCCTTCCTGCAGATTTTGTTTTTTTGGTTGGAAAATTCAACCATTTGGTTGAAAATCCAACTATTTGGTTTAAAATTCGTCTTTTTTGCTAGAAAGTTTAACTATTTGGTTGAAAGTAAATTTATATTTGGAAAATTTACATTTTTGGTTGAAAATTTTTCTTTAATTGTCAAAAACGAACTTTTTTTAAATCGTCTCTTTCGGTAGAAAGTTCATCTTTTTTGGTTAAAAATTCAACTATTTTGTTGAAAAAATATTTTTACTAAAAATCTTAGGAATTCAAATCTTTTATTCTGGAATTAGATATGGTACCTGCATTAATTACTTTTTTTAAAATAATTTATGCCCCTATTTTCGTGAAAAATCACCCTATTTCCCCTTTTTTGAGATAATTTCGTTTTTATTTTTCCTTTCTTTATCGAAGATTATCAGAATAAAAGATTGAACCAGATGCGAAGCAAATCTAAGAGATATCCTAAACTTAAAAAAAAAAAATTTCGGGCACCTTTCCTTATCTTTTAGACTCTTCGACATGCTTAAGGTATTCTTTTAGTTTCACGAAGAATGCCTAAAAGCACGTACATTCGTTCACGGCATTCTGGTTCACCGACGAGTCTCGAATCTCTAAATAAGCTCATGTTGCGCCTAGAATACGGGATCCCATAAAAAACGCCATCTTACAGCAGCATAAAAAATTACCCAGGAATACGCTTCTAGAAAGAAAAACCTGGTTGAGTCACTGGAACAGTATCCCTGAACCAAAATGAAAGGCATTTCATTTTTTTAGATTGGTACTGGATTCAAAAAATGTTAATTTTTCGGGTACGATAAATTTTCATCAGAGTCATTTTAATTTTTAAAATTCTAATTAAAAACATTGATGAAATACTTTGAGCACATTTCCATTTTTATATTACACCATGCAAATAAATACATCCCAAAAGCTCATAACGCATCTTTTAATAAAGGCTCATAACGCCTTTAACGTATCTCTTTAAAAAAGGGTCATAACGCATCTTATAAAACTAATTAAGGAATCTTGTAGAAATGACTCAGAATGTTTCTACTAAAAAAGGATTATAACGTATTTAATAAAAAAAGGCTCATAATGCATCTTTCAACAAAAACGCTCATAACGCATCTTAAAAAAGTAACTCAAGAATATTTTTAAATTGACAGAGAATGCCTCTTGTAAAAAAGGCTCATAACGCATCTTTTCCAAAAAGCTCATAACGCATCTTTTAATAAAGGCTCATAACACCGTTAAAACAGGGTCATAGCGCATTTTATAAACGTAACTAAGGAATCATTTAGAATTGACTCAGAATGTCTCTGGTAAAAAAGGCTTATAACGTATCTTTTAGAAAAGGCTCATAACGCATCTCTTAAAAAAAGGGTCATAACGCCTCTTGTAAAAAAGGCTCATAACGCATCTTATAAAAGTAACTCAGGAATTTTGTAAAATTGACACAGAATGCTTCTTGTGAAAAAGGGTCATAACGCATCTTTCAAAAAAGGCTCATCACGCATCTTTGTAAAAAGACTCATAACGCATCTGTTCAAAAAAGCTCATAACGCATCGTTGCAAAATGACTCATAACGCATCTTTTCAAAAAAGCTCACAACGCATCTTTTAATAAAGGCTCATAACGCCTTTAAAAAAAGACACACAACGCATTTTATGAAAGTAACTAAGGAATCATTTAGAATTGACTCAGAATGTCTCTGGTCAAAAAGGCTTATAACGTATCTAATAAAAAAGGCTCATAACGCATCTTTTAACAAAAAGGCTCATAACGCATCTTTTAAAAAAGGTTCATAACGCATATTTGCAAAAAGACTCATAACGCATCTTTGCGAAAAGGCTCATAACGCATCTTTGCAAAAGGCTCATAACGCATTTAAAAAAGGTTCATAACGCATCTTATTAAAGCAAGTAAGGAATCTTACAGAATTGACTCAGAATGTCTCTGATAAAAAAAGGCTTAAAACATATGTAATAAAAAAGGCTCACAACGCATCTTTTAACAAAGAGGCTCATAACGCATCTTAAAAAAGAAACTCAGGAATTTAAAAAAATTGACACAGAATGCTTCTTGTGAAAAAGGCTCATAACGCATCTTTTAAAAAAGGCTCATAAAGCATCTTTGCAAAAAGGCTCATAACGAATCTTTGCAAAAAGGCTCATGACGGATTTAAAAAAGGTTCATAACGCATCTTATTAAAGTAAGTAAGGAATCTTGTAAAATTGACTCAGAATGTCTCTGGTAAAAAAGGCTTATAACGTATCTTTTAGAAAAGGCTCATAACGCATCTTTTGAAAAAAGGCTCATAACGCTTCTTTTGAAAAAAAGGCTCATAACGCATCTGATAAAAGTAACTCAGGAATCTTGTAAAATTGACTCAGAATGCCTCTTGTAAAAAACGCTCACAACGTATATTTAAAAAAAGGCTCAAAACGCATCTATTAAAAAAGGCTCATAACGCATATTTAAAAAAAGGCTCATAACAGATCTTATAAAAGTAAATTAAGAATCTTGTAGAATCGACTCAGAATGCCTCTTGTAAAAAAGGCTCATAATGCGTCTCTAAAAAAGGCTCATAACGCATCTTTTTAAAAAAGGGTCATAACTAATCTTGTAAAAAAGGCTCATAACGCATCTTATAAAAGTAACTCCAGAATCTCGTAAAATTGACTCAGAATGCCTCTTGTAAAAGAGGCTCATAACGCATCTTTTAAAAAAGGCTCATAACGCACCTTATTAAAGTAAGTAAGGAATCTTGCAGAATTGACTCAGAATGTGTCGGGTAAAAAAGACTCATACGTATCTTTTAAAAAAGTCTCATAACGCATTTTTAAAAAAAGCCTCATTACGCATTATATAAAAGTAACTCAGGAATCTTGTAAAATTGACTCAGAATGCCTCTTGTAAAAAAGGCTTATAACGCACATTTACAAAGAGGCTCATAACGCAGCTTTTAAAGAAGGCTCATAACGCATCTTATTGAAGTAAGTAAGGAATCTTGCAGAATTGACTCAGAATGTCTCAGGTAAAAAAGGCTTATAACGTATCTTTCAAAAAAGGCTCATAACGCATCTTTTGAAAAAAGGCTCATAACGCATCTGATGAAAGTAACTCAGGAATCTTGTGAAATTGACACGGAATGTCTCTTGTAAAAAAGGTTCATAACGCTTCTTACAAAAGTAACTCAGGAATCATATAAAATTGACTCAGAATGCCTCTTGTAAAAAACGCTCACAGCGTATATTTAAAAAAAGGCTCAAAACGTATCTATTAAAAAAGGCTCATAACGCATATTTAAAAAAAGGCCCATAACGCATCTTATAAAAGTAAATTAAGAATCTTGTAGAATCGACTAAGAATGCCTCTTGTAAAAAAGGCTCATAATGCGTCTCTAAAAAAGGCTCATAACGCATCTTTGAAAAGAGACTCATAACGCATCTTTGCAAAAGGCTCATAACGAATTTAAAAAAGGTTTAGAACGCATCTTATTAAAGCAAGTAAGGAATCTTGCAGAATTGACTCAGAATGTCTCTGATAAAAAAGGCTTATAACGTATCTTTCAAAAAAGGCTCATAACGCATCTTTTGAAAAAAGGCTCATAACGCATCTGATGAAAGTAACTCAGGAATCTTGCAAAATTGACTCAGAATGCCTCTTGTAAAAAAGGCTCATAACGCATATTTTTAAAAAAGGCTCATAAAGCATCTTTTAAGAAAGGCTTATAGCGCTTATTTTCAAAAAAGGCTCATAACGCGTCTTATAAAAGTAATTCAGGAATCTTGTAAATTAACTCAGAATGCCTCTTGTAAAACAGGCTCATAAAGCATCTTATAAAAGTAACTCTGGAATCTTGTAAAATTGACTCAGAATGTCTCTTGGTAAAAAAGGCTTATAACGTATCTTTTTAAAAAAGGCTCATCACTCATTTTATAAAAGTAAATCAATAATCTTTAAGAGTTGACTCAGAATGCCTCTTGTGAAAAGGCTCATAAAGCATCTTTTTAAAAAAGGCTCGTAACGCATCTTTTTAAAAAATGCTTATTTTAAAAGAACTTCCATAACGCGTCTTATAAAAGTAATTCAGAAATCTTGTGAAATTAACTCAGAATGTCTCTTGTAAAAAAGGCTCATAAAGCATCTTAAAGATTTAACTCAGGAATCTTGTAAAATTGACTTAAAATGCATCTTGTAAAAAATGAATCTCAGAATGATAAAACTCAGAATGCCTCTTGTAAAAAAGGCTTATAAAGCATCTTACAAAAGTAACTCCGGAATCTTGTCAAAAAGGCGCATAACGCATTTTTTGAAAGAAGGCTCATAACGCATCTTAAAGCAGTAACTCAGGAATCTTGTAATATTGACTTAGAATGCATCTTGTGAAAAAGGCTCATAACGCATCTTTTAAAAAAGGCTCATAAAGCATCTTTGCAAAAAGACTCATAACGCATTTTTGCAAGAAGGCTCATAACGCATCTTTGCAAAAGGCTCATAACGCATTTAAAAAAGGTTTATAACGCATCTTATTAAAGCAAGTAAGGAATCTTGCAGAATTGAGTCAGAATGTCTCTGATAAAAAAAGGCTTAAAACGTATGTAATAAAAATGGCTCATAACGCATCTTAAAAAAGAAACTCAGGAATTTTGTAAAATTGACACAGAATGCTTCTTGTGAAAAGGCTCATAACGCACATTTTAAAAAAGGCTCATAAAGCATCTTTGCAAAAAGGCTCATAACGAATCTTTGCAAAAAGGCTCATAACGCATTTAAAAAAGTTTCATAATGCATCTCATCAAAGTAAGTAAGGAATCTTGTAGAATTGACTCAGAATGTCTCTGATATAAAAAAATCTGGTATAAAAGTAAATCAAGAATCTTTTAGAATTGACTCAGAATGCCTCTTGTGAAAAGGTTCATAACGCATCTTTTTAAAAAAGGCTCGTAACGCATCTTTTCAAAAACGCTTATTTTAAAAGAAGTCTCATAACGCGTCTTATAAAAGTAATTCAGAAATCTTGTAAAATTAACTCAGAATGTCTCTTGTAAAAAAGGCTCATAACGCATCTTATAAAAGTAACTCAGGAATCTTGTCAAAAAGGCGCATAACGCATCTTTTGAAAGAAGGCTCATAACGCATCTTAAAGAAGTAACTCAGGAATCTTGTAAAATTTACTTAAAATGCACCTTGTAAAAAAGGCTCATAACGCATCATTTAAAAAGGCGTAGAACGCATTTTGTAGAATACGCTCAAAAAGCTTCTTCTACAATAGGGTCAGAATACATCTTGTAAAATATGCCCAGAAAGCATCTCGTGAAATATGGTCAGAACGCATTTTGATAACTTGTTTAGAGCGACTCTTGTAAAGATGGCTTATAACGCATCTTGAGAAATAGGCTCATAATGCAGCTTGGAAAATCAGCTGAGAATATGAGAATTTTAGTTTTCAATATCTTATAGAATGTGCTCAGAGCGGATATTGCAAAATTCACTAAGACCTCTTGTAAAATAGGCTCAGAACGCATCTTTGAAAAAGGCTCATAACACATATTGAAAAATACTCATAAAGTATCTGGAAAATACGCTCAGAAAGAATCTCGTAAAATATGCTCGGAACGCATTTTGAAACATTGTTTTAGACCTCTTCCTTTAAGGAAGGCTCATAACGCATCCTGTAGAATGTGCTCATAACGCATTTCCTAAATGACTCAGAACGCATTTTGGAAAATAGATTTATAATGCGTTTTGTACAATACGCTCAGAAAGCATCTTGTAGAATAGGCTCAGAAAGCATCTTCTACAATAGGTTCATAACTCATCTTGTAAAGGTTGCTCAGGCCTCTTGTAAAATAGGCTTATAAAGTTTCTTGTAAAAAAGGCTCATAACGCATCTTGTAAAATAGACTCATATAGCACCTTGAGAAATAGGATTAAAGGTCATCTTGTAAAAAAGGATCAGAACGCATCTTGTAAACAAGCTCAGAACGCATCTTTTAAAATTGACTAAAAAAGTCTATTGTAAAGTATATTCGTAATTCTTAACAAATATGCTCAGAACTCATCTTATAATTGGCTCAGAATGCTTCTTGTAAGAAAGACTTGTAACGCATTATGTAAAAAAGGCTCATAACACATCTTGAAAAATAGGCTTAGAAAGCATTTTGTAAAATAGGATAACGCATCTTGTAAAACGTTCTCAGAAAGGATCTGGTAAAAGCGAGTCAGAACGCTTCTTGTAAAATAGGCTCAGAATGCTTCTTGTAAAAAGGCTTGTAACGCATTTGATAAAAAACGCTCAGAAAGCATCTCATTTCTTTTAATTGTTCTTCTTGTAGAATAGTAAAAATTCTTGTAAAAAATAACTCTGGAATTTTGCAAGAATGAATCAGAATGTCTCTTATAAAAAAGGCTCATAACGCATCTTTTAAAAATGCTGAGAACGCAGCTTGTAAAATACGCTCAGAAAGTATCTCACAAAATAGGGTCGGAACACATTTGGTAAAAGTGAATTAGGCCTCTTCTGAAATAGGCTCAGAATGCTTCTTGTAAAAAGGCTCATAACGCATCTTGAAAAAAGGCTCATAACGTATCTTCGAAAAAAGTCTCATAATGCATCTTGTCAAGGCTCATAACACATCTTTGAGAAATGACCCAGAGCGCCTCTTGTAAAATAGGCTCAGAACGCTTCTTGTCAAATTGTCGGGAACGATAGATTTTGATAAAAGTCATTTTAATTCCCCTATCCTTATTAAAAACATCAAAGAAATTTTTCAAGCCCACTTTTCTTTTTTGAATTACACCCTCCGAATAAAGACACCCCAAAAAGATTGACACTTGAAAAAATGTTTTACAATGATTGCTACTGTCGACACCATTCTTAAGGGGGCTGGTGCTCTCGAGAGGGTGGCTCTTCGTTCAAAGTGTCATTCGCCGTCACGTGTCGAGGGAAACCCTTTAATTAAATCCGCCCGAAAATTTCCATCTGTCGTTTCACGAGATCCGCCGAGCCCTCTTTCAAAGTACGATTAGGAACTCCTGCAGACCGGAAGTTAGGAGAGGGGGTGACCGGAAATTTTGTGACGGGGGTTTAGCGAAAGAGGAAGTAAAGAGGAAAAACTAGAGAGAAGGAGAGTGAGAGAGAGGACTCACGAGCAAGGAAGAGAGATGGCTGAAGAAAGACACAGAATCCAAGATGAATAGAGTAGAAGCAGAAGGAGGGAGAGAGAGAGAAGGAGTTAGGGAGGAGAGCAAAGAGGAGCGAAAAGGGATCGATATGTCGAGACCGGATGTGGGAAAAGGCAGGGTTGCTTTTCCGAGGCTGGAAAAACATTTTCACCTCACATTTCCATTTATCCCCCTCCTCCCGTTCCACTGTCCCTTCTCTTTCATCCTCGAAGCAGACACAATCGATCCCTGTTTCAATACCGGAAACGCAAATGTCCACTAACCGCAAACAGGGACGCATTTCATATTTACAGTTTTCCGGATAAAGAAAGAATGTAAAAAAGAGAATATTAACAAAAATAGTAAGAAAAGTTTTTAAAATGATTTACTGAAATGGAAAAGAGCTTCTGATTGGTAGAGGGTGTCACGTGGTCTTCAAGATGGCGGCTTGTGAACAGCTGATCTCAAGATACTTTTAAAAGCCTTTAATAATTATCCCTATCTTCTTAAACATTTCTAATATCAATTTTATTATTTTATCACGTCCAAAAATATCGAAAATCCTATTTTTTTTAATTTTCCAATATTTAAACTTTGTTATTTGAATATTTGAAAATTCGAAGTGATGAAGATCATGGAAATAGTTACAGAAAGCGTAAAATAAACTGTCGAAAATGTTCAAAGGGGTCGAACTTACAAAACTGATTAACCCAGTGTAATAAATTTCTTGAAATAAAAAATCTTATTATTTATAAAAAAAAAAAATATTTTTGGGTGCATCCCTGTTTGTGGATGGATGCGCAAGTGCATGGGCATAAATAGTGTAATCATAGGTATATACGAGCAGTTCTGTTGCTCTCGTCTCTGATGACATTGTGCATACTCGGCAGACTTGTTCGTCTAGCTCGTCCTTCCAACTTCCGCTGCGTAACTTCCGGTATACCGCAACGCAATCGTAACCGATAAATTGTACGTGTATGAAACTGCACACACCTGTTTTATCTCTTCTGCCCGAGCTGAATCAGATTTTTTTTTCTTTTCAGTGATCTGCAAATAATGAAATAATATTTACAAATATTAGTGAGCTCAGAATGCATCTTATAAAAAGGCTCATAACGCATCTTCTAAAATATGCTCAGAAAAAATCTAGTAAAGAAAGCATCTCGAAAAATTGGCTCAGAGCGTCTCTTGTAAAATAGGCTCATAATGCGTCTCTAAAAAAGGCTCATAACGCATCTTTCTAAAAAGGCTCATAACGCTTATTTTCAAAAAAGGCTCACGAGGCGTCTTATAAAAGTAATTTAGGAATCTTGTAAATTAACCCAGAATGCCTCTTATAAAAAAGGCTCATAACGCATCTCCTAAAATATGCTCAGAAAACATCTAGTAAAGAAAGCATCTCGAAAAATTGGCTCAGAGCGTCTGTTGTAAAATAGGCTCATAATGCATCTTGTGAAATCGGCTCAGAACGCATCTTGTGAAATTGACTTAGGCCTTTAATAACAAAAAGTTTACAATAAATCTATGAAAAAGGGCTCATAACGCATCTTCTGAAAGTGACTTCGAACGCCTCTTGTAAAATAGGCTCAATATGGTTCCGGTGGAAAAGGCTCATAACGCATCTTTTAAAAAAGGCTCATAACGAATCTTGGAAAATAGGCTTAAAATGGTTCTGGCAGAAAAGGCTCATAACTCATCTTTAAAAAAAGGCTCATAACTCATCTTTAAAAAAAGGCTCATAACGCATCTTCTAAACTAGGCTCATAACGCATCTTCGAAAATCGGCTCAGTGTGCCTGTGTAAATGTGGCAGAGCTCTTGTAAAGTAAGCTTAGAATGCTTGTTGTAAAAAAGGCTTATAAAATATCTTGTAAAAAAGGCTCATTATGCACCTGGTGAAATGTGCTCAGAACGCTTCTTGAAAAAGTGACTGAGGTCTCTTGTAAAATTGACTCAAAATAGTTCTTGTAAAAAGACTCAGAAGTCTTTTTCTAAAATTGACTTATAATGCTTCTTATAAAAAAGGCTCATAACTCATCTTAGGAAATCGGGTTATAGCACCTGTTGTATAAAAGGCTTATAAAGCGTCCTTTTAAAGTTGCTCAAAGAGCCTCTTTCAAAATAGGCTCATAACGCATCTAGTAAGATTGTGCTCAAAATGCATCCTGTGAAATAGGCTCAGAAGCCTTCTTGTAAAATAGACTCAGAATTCTGTTTGTAAAAAAGGCTTATAAAGAATCTTGTGAAATCGGTTTAGAATGTCTGTTCTAAAATAGGCTCATAAC
>CAKNXH010000635.1:291001-302518 GCA_932178445.1 Andricus quercusramuli | reverse complement strand
AGAAGTTGGCCTAACTTCTATCACGAGAATGATATAAATTGTCAGCCGCAATTTTTTGGTGGTTAGAAAACATGGATTTTAACGATTTTCCAACAACGCAAGTTTGCGAGAAAAATGACGATTTTGAAGGAATTGTACATGATTGTACAGAGAAACTGACATCGCCCGAAAGATGTAAGTTTTTGATTATTCTCAGACTTGTTTATTGCTTTAAATATTTTTTTAGTACTTTAATTTTAATTCCTGACTTTTTTAATACGACTTATTTGTATCATATTATCATTTAGATCGGAGGTATCTTTCGGTATCGATAGTCGACACAATATGGGAAAACAGGCTAATATTCATGTAGTTAATAAGAATCTGTATGGCCAAGATGGAAATAGAACTCCTGTTCCTTTTGGTGCCCCGGATAAAAGAATGGTAATTGTCAAAAAATAATTTGTTTGCACTAAAAAACTCAAAAGTTTCACCATTTTTTCTGACGTATTTTTTATGTTGTTTGTTGTAAAATTGTAAAGATTTTGCTGAAATACTGTGAAATTATTTACAAAAATCAACTATGTTTTACCCGATCGTTCAGTGTAATTTTACATTAAGAATTACTGTTATTTTATGTCCAATTATACAGAGTGGAATTTCATATATTTTCCTTGTGAAATGCCCACGAAATCTGTGAAATTTCAGTTTCTTTTTCCAAGACGGAACGGAAATTTGCTGACATTTTGTGGAACTTTTTATTATTTAAAATATTTTCTAGGGTACATCATCAAATTCGAGTAGCTGTCAAACGTGCGGCAAATCACTGAATGAATGCATAGGACATTTTGGATATATAGACCTAGAATTGCCAGTATTCCACATAGGTTACTTCAGGTCAATCATCGGCATTCTACAGTCCATTTGCAAAGTGAAATCTCGTGTTCTTCGATTTAATTTAACCTAAATTTACGATTAAAACTTCAGTTATATCTTCCTAATGTTTCCAAAAATGCGCCTCCGTCTTGTTAACAAAATATCTCAGAATGTCTTACTTACCCCGCGTATTGAATCCCAATTTAGATTACTTAAGTCGAAAAGCTATACGAAAACAAATTCTCGAAAAAGCCAAGAAAACTTCAATTTGTCCCCACTGTGGAGAACAAAACGGGACTGCCAAAAAGGCAGACTTGCTTAAAATTGTACACGAAAAATGCAAGGGCAAAAAAGCACTGATGTAGTTTTGCAAGGAAAATTGTCCGAGTACAGAAACGTAAGACTATAATATGAAATATAATTATATTTTATAAAAGAGAGTCCAGTCGAATGTACCTGAAAGTCAGCATCGTTGTTAAGTAACTGGGCTTCGAGTCAGAATTTTATATGGAAAAAGTAATGTCAATTTAAAATCGTTCAATGTTGACGGCTTCAATTTTAAAAATAGAACTGTCAAGTCTCTATTATGTATCAATCTTCAATTTCGAAACGTTAGGAATTTTATAAATTTACTTTTATATCTCTTATTTGAAGCTCGCCAGCAAGTCAATTTTTTTACTCCGATCAACTTTTTCTTAAATAACTTTACTCACTTTCAAGAAAACAATTTATTCCATTTCCTGTTGATGCAAATAATTTAGTATCTCAAGGTTTACAAAATAACGGTTATAACTAATATTTGTATTTTAATGCCTTTAAGAATGAAAAATTTTAAATTGACAACTTTCATGCAATATTGCGCCTAAAATATTTAATACATGAAGCTCATCACAATTGAGGCTATGGATCAAATAAGTGGACATAGATTCTTTTGGCTCGAGCGCAATGCCATCTCGCCCTTTTAAAAAATTCGTCTCAATTAATCAGAATCTCAATTATATTGTTTGAAATTCAAGTTAGAACAGAGCACCATTTTCAGTTTATACCTTTTGATATTTCAAACATTCAATTTTCCGCTCTTACTGAATGCTTCAAATGTGAAGGATTTTTTCGACATATTAATAACCACACTGCTATTATTACTTATAATTATTAAGTGTTTTTATATAGCTTCCATAAGAACGGGCACAATATATGTGACACTTGTATAAAAAAATAGGTAAACACATAATCCTGTTGATTGCTCAATAACAATAAATATTATATCGAAATTTAATTAATTTGTTCTCAATGACCTTTCAATTTACTACATAGAGATAAGAAAAAATTTTGCAAAACCTTCCAGGAACATTTTTAGGAAATATTCCCTGAATAATGATGCACAATCTTCGAGGCACATTCCCAGAAAATGTTCCCTCAATATTGTTCATCAAGCTTTCAGCAACTTTCCCAGGCAATATTCGAAGCACATTGCCACAAAATATTCCCTCAATATTGTTTATCAAGCTTTCAGCAACTTTCCCAGGCAATATTCCCTCAATCTTGCTTCGCAATATTGCCGCATGGCGGACATTTTCTTATTTGCTGGAAGATTGCCTGAACCTTGCGATGCAAGCTTCCGAACCTTGCATCGCAAGGTTGAGGCAAGTTTGTCGCAAACTGTTGTGCTATCTGGGCAGATAACATAACCTGTGGCAATTACATGATTAAAAAGGAACAGGTTACTAGTTTAAATTAGATACATGATTATGACCTCCTGGTCAGTGTCTGGCTGCCTTCGACATGTAAAAAGCCATTTTCAATATATATAACTCCTGAGTAAAACTACAAATGTAGGAATCCTTTACTTCAATGTAATATTATTGATTTTCTTCTGCAAAATATAAAATTACAAATAATAGACTTTATAAAAAATTAGATTTGTATTTCAAAAAATTAAAACTTATTACCTCATAGCTGATTTGAATGATTTTTTGGCTTAAATTTGCTTATTGCTACTATAACTTTTGGCTGAATTTAGACGTTAAACAATTATAAAAAAGTAGGGTGTACATACAAGAAAAAAACGCTAAATATTGCAACTTTCGAAAGAAATAAGAGCATAATATGTATATCTCCCCACGTATTTCTTAAATGAAAATTCGGAACTGGACAACTTGAATCACAGCAATAAAAAATCAATACTAGGGTACATCTCGAGACATTATGTTTATGTCCCGTGAGTGACCAAAAGTAGATGAATTATATGCTTGAACAAAAAATTAACCGGATACATTAATACATTAATCCGGATACAAGCCCCTGTACGTAACTTCATACCGACAAAGTGGGCCCTTTTTTTCGGAACGTCATAAAATATATTGATGGATCTTCTCAAATTTCGAAAAATAAAAAGGCCTAAATAAATACGACAGGAAGGTAATAAGTACAAATATAATTCTTATTAATTTTGACTATGTGAATCAATTTGATATTAAATATACACTGAAACATAAATATTAAATACCTGTACATTAATACCATTATATTTCTTACACACTGTAAAATACAATACTTTTCCCTATAATACAGTGAACGTATTTCTGCAGAAGAGTACCGGATAAAAATAGGCTAACATTTCCAAACTGAATGTGCTTGAAAATTTTTACGTTTGTTATAAAAGCAAAGGAGATCAGTTCACGCATCAAGATGCACTACTACCGTTGATGTGAAAGCTAAATTTAAAGCTCTCAAAGGCGACTTTATAATGGGTCGATAATCCTTGTTCATCAGGGGGCTGCTGCCAGGTGTAGGCCAGGTAAATCAGGCACGTAACATCCGGTACACCCGTACTTTTACGTGATCGTATAAATGCATTATAAATATATTCGTGTTCACTTTTCAGTATATAGCATTAGGGTCGTGTATCGTGCCACGAAAGCATAATGATTCCTTCTTTTCTTCTGCAGTTATCTGTTTCACTCTACCGGATGTCAGAATGTTGTTATCGGGAGACACAGTTCGTTAAACTCCGCATATTAGAGTTTAAAAACAATTTAACCAATCACACACGTCTTATCTTTCAATTCATTTCCAAATAAAAGAATGTAAATATGTCCTTATACAAACGAATTTCTGATGAAAATTTAATAAACTTTGCTAGAAATAAAGAAACAGGAAAACACGTGGGTACATAATAGACATTTAATTTCAAAATACAACGGTTTTTTTAAAAACTAATCACGTTTGAACGATAATATAAATATTTTGGTGAAAATTGGTTTATCTCTATAAAATTATTTCAGACATCAACAAGTGTTATTATTTAATAAAACTCAGTGCTTCTTCGCAAATTACTCGCTTAATATTGTTCAATATATCCACACATAGTGAGATGCATAGAGAGATTGATGCCTCTTTGGAAAACTAGATTTACCATCTCATCTATGAATTATCGTCTGACAACGAATAACATCACCTTCCAGAGGGGTCTCTTTCAAGGTGATACCATGAGCCCTTCGCTTTTTTGCATCACACTTCTGCCTCTATCTCTCGCACTACGAAATTCTCCTGGATGCCTCTGTGGCGACACTAATCAGCGCGAGCAAAAGGTCACCCATGTATTTTATATGGATGATCTGAAGATCTATGCCTCTGGTAAAAGCAAACTTCAAACTGCTATACATATCATCAAGAACTACACCGGAGAGATTGGGATGGACTTTAGTTTGGACAAGTGTGCAAAATTCATCTGAAGAAAGGAAATATTACTGGCGATCCCAGAGACCCTGAACTTGTGGATATAAGTGTTATTAGACATCTTAATACTGGAAAAACCTATACATACCTGGCCGTGCCTCAAAGCCGCATTCAGGACGTAACATCAGTAAAGGAGCCTCTCCGAAGCAGATACAAGCATATTCTTCGACGGATTTGGTCTTCCAATCCAATCTGTCGGCGTTGAACAAGGTGTCTGCGACTAACATGCTTGCCGCCCCGGTTCTACTCTACTCGTTTGGGGAGGTTCAATGGACGAAAAACGAGCTCAAGGCCCTTGATGCCACCACACGTAAGATCATGCACATGCATAAAAGCTTGCATATCAATTCGTCAGTTCCGCGATTATACATTTCACGCCGTCAAAGCGGACGCGGACTTTTAAATCTCCAGTGTCTTCATAACCGAATTGTTCTAAGTACAGCTTACATCGTTGCGAATGGCAGAGATCCTCTCCTAAAGATGGTCAGGAACCACGAGATGATTGGCGAAGGAACGTTCCTTTACAAAGTCGCGGAGCAAGCGGCCGAGACCCTTGGTCTGAATTTCAACATCAGAAGTAAGAAAAGTGCATTACTCCATCTACAGTGGGGGCTCATATTATTAGAGCCACCTACATAAATACTCGATTTGGCATTATAGGAAGAAATAAAAGTTCAACATTTGTGTCAAGTTTTTTTTTTATTCGGTCGACTAATGCTCTTGAAACATTAGCAATCGATACAATCTTCCTTTGGGAATGCCCAGTATGCACTAATAAAGTTTTAATTTCGGAAATTTTCCTTGGAGAAAGGTCTCTAGCTTTCCCCATGATTAAAATATATCCTGCGAATAAAATGACAAAATTTATGTAAAAACGATATTTTTTTAGCGAAAAACATTTTGAGCGAGCTGCTCACGGACATAATATTGCAAAAACACACCGAAACAGCATAAAATTTGTAAAATGCGTTAATAACCTCAAAAATACGTACCCAAACAACACGGCTGTCAAGCGCCGACGGACAGTGTTGTAGATTTTTCATTTTAATCAATATATGTATGTTGTATTTAAACTATGTCTGCTGATTTTATATTTTGTTATTATGAGTTTATGGATGTGTGCAGACTATAAATTCGTGACTGGCAACACTCAGTGCACATAATCTGTCACATGGACGCCATTTTCTTGTAACACTGTGAGTCGGCGCTTGACAGCCGTGTTGTTTGGGTGAGTATTTTTGAAGTTATTAATGCATTTTACAAATTTTATGCTGTTTCGTTGAGTTTTCGCAATATTATGTCCGTGAGCAGCTCGCTTAAAATGTTTGTCGCTAAAAAAATATCGTTTTTACATAAATTTTGTCATTTCATTCTCAGGATACATTTTAATCATGGGGAAAGATAGAGACCTTTCTCCAAGGAAAATTTCAGAAATTAAAACATTACTAGTGCATACTGGGCATTCCCAAATGAAGATTGCATCGATTGCTAATGCTTCAAGAGCATTAGTCGACCGAATAAAAAAAAACTTGACGCAAATGTTGAACTTTTATTTCTTCCTATAATGCCAAATCGATTATTTATGTAGGTGGCTCTAATAATATGAGCCCCCACTGTAGATGCTTCACGTCTAAAAGTCGAAGTAAAGAAAGCAGAGATTGGAAAATTTCACAAACAGCTACTCGACATGAAAATGCACGGAAACTTTCACAGAAATGTAGAAAAACAGTCCTTGTTGACGGAGCAAACTCTTGCTTCCCTCAAATAATCAGGGCTTCATTCAGGTACAGAATATTTTATTGTCGCATGCCAGGACGGTGTCATTTCCACCTTAGCGTACCGTGACCGCATATTATGTCAAGATGTTCCTAGTGATAATGCGGCCCTAATAGTACTTTATTACCATCTTTGTCGCCCTTACGGTGTTGGTCGCGACCCTGCTCTGCTGAACGCTTCAAGGGATATAGAGTCAATTGTCCGAAACGAGAAGTGCCAAATTTTTTGGAACTACGATTTTCGGGCAGCTGTCTCCGTTGCGCACTCGAGGCCTGACATTGTTCTGCCAGAGTTCGAGAAACTAACTATTTCGTGATCGAATTCTCGGCTATGTCCGAATACAACATCACAGCAAAGGAGAACAAAAGAGGAGAGGTATCAAGACCTTAAAAGAGAGCTGCAACGACTATACCCAAAATATTCGGTGCGAGTAATTGTCCTTGTGATAGGTGCTCTCGGAGGTGCGAAACTAGCACTGGTTGGTAAACTTAAAGCCATACCCGCGTGACAAAAATATTCCAAGGCACTTACGAGATGGATGCAGAAAGCTGTCATCCTTGGGTCACTTCGTGTCCTCAAGACACACGAGAGTTTCGCCGGCCTGTCGTTGCGATTTCGTCGTGCCCGGTGACCACCCATCTCACGGTTGTGATACGTGGCCATAGGTGTGTTTCACCGCGGTTATACTGGGGGCTATTGACATTTTTTAGATGGCAGTTGCTCAGTGGGACCCTGCGGTGGTTGTTAAACTCTTTATATATATATCGGTTTCGGTTCCTTGGGAATCGAACCGACGGGCCTATGACAAAGCTACCGAACGCGTCCTCGGGTCGCGGATAGAGAGTCCCTGTACCTAGGGCTTCTGCGGAATATGGTTACAATAATTAATAAGCAGTCGCGGACAATTGTCCAGGGATAGTCCCGAAGGAATGAACCCTAAGCGAAGGCCTGACAACCGTGCCAAAAGCTGAATGACACCTGTGTGAGGTGTCCCAAACGGGGACCTGAGATACCGGGCGACCTCTCAGAGTACCAGCCTTATCCTTGCACGCGGGTCTCTGCAAGGATGGACGAACCCTTCCCATAGCTGCTCGTGGGAACAACAATGACAACACCAAACATAGTTGTAGTAAGTGCTGTTCAAAACAATCGAACGCGCAGGGGTCCCGACAATGGGTGGGACAAGAATGCCGACTAATCTATAGTTGGGGGAGCCAATCAAGACGGAGTCAATGCGATGGACCGGCGGAATCTCAATACTTTTGGGTGGACGAATCGACTCAATGACGACCTGCTAGAGTGCTACGATAGCAGTATGGCCCCCGAGCGAGAAGGTTACATAGCACGACTCTACGAAACCATGCCGAACAACTCCGAAAAAGGGGCTATGTAAGCGGAGCGCCTACTCTACCGCAAACAGAACAAGCCAGCAATAAAGAAAGTACTGAGACCAACCGCGGACAGGCATCCAATAGATGAAGAACGATGCTTCAGGACTCAGAGAAACATCAACATTTAGGTTTCTCCCAAGCCCAAAGATGTGACTGAACTGGATGATGAGCTTCGTGGAGATTTTTACGAAGAATCCGACCTTTGGACTATCAATTGTGGTGTGTACAATGCAGCGAGAACTTTGGCAGATGCAAACCGTAAAATAAAATCAATGGTTGATCATAAGACCAAAAGACGAATACATCAACTCAGCACAAAGATAGGCTGGGCAAGACAGTACGCGTCCCACATTCAGTGTGTGATTGACTACATAACATCTGGCAGGACTTTCACTGCCAAGGTTTGCAAGTTCGCGCGCGAACTACGGATCCATCTTCACACAATCAACAAGTCGAAGCTACTCATCATCCGGCAGCATATTTTTGACAGAATACAAGTACAATCTAACGCTAGAAGAAGTCCAGAGCGGAGGGAGGGGTGGGTCAGAGAAAATCAACAGTTTTTGTTGGGCCCATCTCGACTCTTCCAAGACCCTCCATTTACTGTCGACCATCCGCCCAAACTAAAGGAGGTCGAAGCATTTTGAAGAGAAGTCTACGAGGTCCAACATCTACTTCAAGAAGACACAAAGAACATAAATAGCTTCAAGGAGCTGTGCAATGCCCTCATGACAGCTGAGGAGCAATGCCCGCCTATCACTATCGAGGAGGTGAAAAACGTATTAAGAGGCATGAAGAACTATTCGGCTCCGGGTCCAGATGGTATCCAGACCTTCTGGTGGAAGAAGTTTCCTTCAACCCACCAGCATCTGGCCCGAATTTTCACCTCATATCTAAAGTCGGAAGAGCCTATTCCGGAGTGGTTGGTGGAAGGGCGCACAGTGCTCCTGTCGAAGACGGGCAACTTAGCTGTCCCTAAGAATCACAGGCCAATAACTTGTCTGAACACACTGTATAAGATCTTTACAGCCATCCTAAATGATAGGATTCTTCGGACAATTGAACCTGTGTGGCGAGAGATGTATGAACAACGTGGCTCGAAGAAAGGCGTAGCAGGATGTCGGGAGGACCTACTCATCGATAGATGTGTTTGTAAAGACGCAGCATCCTATCAGCGACTCCTATCGATGGCTTGGATTGATTACCGGAAAGCTTTTGATTCAACCTCCCATAGATTTATCATCTGTCAGCTGGAAAGCTTAAAGGTTCATCCACACATCGTGAGGTGCATAGAGATATCAATGCCGCTTTGGAAAATCAGATTTGCTATCTCATCTGGAAAACATCGTGTGATCACTAACAGTGTCACATTTCAGACAGGTCTGGTTCAGGGCTACACCATGAGCCCTCTTCTCTTTTGCCTCACATTATTGCCACTGTCTCTCGCACTTCGCCATTCCGAAGGGTACCTCTGTGGCAAACCTGCAGATCGAAATCATAAGGTCACTGATGTATTTTACATGGACGATCTCAAGATCTATGCTATAAATCAAGAGAAACTACATCTAACTCTAAAAATTGTTGAAGGGTACACTCAAGAGATTGGAATGGAGTTCGGGTTAGAGAAATGCGCCAAGGTTAATTTAAAGAAAGGAAAACTTAATGGCATGCCCGAAGACCCTGCTCTCGAAGACGATAACCCTTGTCTAACACCTTGCATAATATCAAACAAATCACTGAGTTTTTGCATTAACCCTTACACTCTATTTGCTACCAGCATATATAGTTTTCTTTACTTGTAGGAGCCATTCATTGACTCCGTACTCTCTTGGGACATTCCAAAGCTTACATTTATCCACCTTGTTGAACGCTTTTTCTAGGTCGACAAATGCACTGAAAACATTTTTCCTCGCTCTCAAACTTTATACATAATAAGCTGATACCTCTGTAATTATTGCATTTTCTTTTTTCTCCCTTGCCTTTGCATATTGGTACGATAATCACTTTTTTCCAGTCATCTGGAACTTCTCCCATCTCGATATATAAATTTATCAATTCGCACAACACGTGAGGTATGTAGTCGCCACCGAAGTAAACTGGAAAAGAATTTTTTTTAAATATGTTTTATCAGTGTTTTACTGTTGTTTATGCGGCGATGTATAATGACGGGTTATACATTTGTCTTCGGCATTGGTTAGAGAAATCTCAAGGTTTATTTATTTGGGTGGTTCACATGTTTTTCTTCAAATTTTCTTGGTCTTACCCGCCAGATTCATTCGAACACAAAAAAGTAAGCACGTATTTTTTTCATTTTAAAATCAATTGATTTTTGGAGGTTGTTCAAAGCCCATAAATGTTAACGTGTATTTCCTCTGAAAAAGGCCTTTTTGAAAATTTGCGATAGAATCGTTAATATTAAATTATCTTGCTGCATCTGGCACGATTTTCTTGAAAATTTTCTGCTAAATACTTCTTGAATTCAACACCTATAAACCATTTTTATAGGGTCTCGAAAAAAACTCCATAAGTGGAAAAATGAAGTATTATGTCCCGCAAGAAAAAAAGTTCCCTTGCTCAAGCATGGGTCAAAAATAGTGCAAAAATTTGTGAAGTTCGGTGGATCCCAGAGTTCAACTTGCATAAAAACAACTATAAAACATTACTAATTCTCTCTATTTCTCGTATCTCATAAATTGGCCTAGTTTCAAGTGCTTTTTCGTAAAAAAATTCATAATTGGTTCCGAATATCAAAACTGTACGTATCACTCCTAAGGTAAGATTCATAAATCTATTAAAATTTGTTGAAATCGATATTTCCTAGTTGAATAATAATATTTTGCAGCCCAAAATTCGATTGTTAAATGATAAACTTTCCAAGACTATAGCCAGAAAGCTTTCATACTCAAGAACAAATCGGACAAGAATTCGGACATGCGCAAAAGTTTGAAAATCCCGCGAGCCTCACTTTCGAAGAATTCATAGAATTCAAGGAATTCATAGATTACCGTGAATTCATAGTGAATGCGCTGAATTAATTAAAATCGTCTTATTCTCCGAATTCCTTGAATTCTCTGAATTCCTTGAATTCTCCGAATCCCTTGAATTCTCTGAATTCCTCGAGTTCGTTAAATTCCTCGAATTTGCTGAATTCCTTCAATTTTCTGAATGCCTTGCGTTCTCTGAATCCTTTGAATTCTCTGAATTTTCTAAATCCTCTGAATTCTCTGAATTCCCTAAATTCTCTAAATTCCCTGAATTCCCTGAATTCTCTGAATTCCCTGAATTCGTTGAATTCTCTGAATTCTTCGAATTCTCTGGATCCTTCGTATTCTCGTGAATTCTTCAAATTCTCTTAATTCTTCGAATTGTCTGAATTCCTTGAATTTTCTAAATTCTCTGAGTTCCTTGAATTCGTTAAATTTGTTGAATTCTCTGAATTCCTTGAATTTTTTGAATTCGTTGAATTCCTTGAGTTCGCTGCATTCCTTGAATCAGCTTAATGCCTCCAATTTGCTGAATGCCTTGCTTTCTCTGAATCTCTTGAATTCCCTGAATTCCTTGAATTCTGTGAATTCTTCGAATTTTCTGAATTCTCTAAATTCCTTGAACTCTCTGAATTACTTAAGTACAACCCTAACGTAAGGACATGAACGTGCACAGTTGGGCAAGTGACATCTGTGCACATGCACAGTTGATAAAGGGACATCTGTGCACGTGTACAGTTGGGCAAGTGACATCTGTGCACGTGCACAGTTGG
>CAKNXH010000635.1:244400-290991 GCA_932178445.1 Andricus quercusramuli | reverse complement strand
GAAAGTGACATCTGTGCACGATAAAGTGCAAAGGAGTCCATCTGTGCCCGTCTAAATTTCGACGTGCATAGTTGTCCAAGTATCATCTGTGCACATGCACAGTTGTCCAAGTACCATCTGTGCACGTGCACAGTTGTCCAAATGACAACTGTGCACGTTGAAATTTCGAAGTGCACAGATGGGCTCCTGTGGTCTTGGACGTGCACAGATGGACGTACAAAGTTGTCCGTCCGGCCATCGACGTGCACAGTTGGGCACGTGCAAAGTTGCTACGTGCAAAGTTGTCCGTCATCCGTGTAATGTTATATATTTCCTGAAAGCTCTTGTCGTGAATAACCCAAATGTGAAATACTAGCACCAGTTAACCATATATATGGGAGTTATGGGCCTTTGAAGTTAACATGAGAGTCTATGAGAAAAATGATTACTTTTGTCAGATAAGCCCTTATCAACATGCTATATTATGAACAGGCACTATCTGTGACCTGAGCAAGCAGATCGGGATATTACGAGAGTTGGGACACATAAGAACACGCGCAGTTTTGTTTGTTGAAGAATTGATTGTTATTCTTGGGTTATTCATGACAAGAGCTTTCAGGAAATATATAACATTACACCATCCCTGACTTAAAGGGGTGAACGGTTAATTATGAGAGCAATTGCCATCTAAAACTGACACAAGCTCCGAACAGAACCGAGATAAATCACACCTTTTGCCACGTCTCACATCTCGCAAGTGTCTTCGCGAATCTTTGGCACACGGGTATGACTTTAAGGTTACGAACCAGTGATAGTTTCGCACCTCCGAGAGCACCGAACACAAGAACAATTACTTTAACTGAATTCGATAACGAGTTTAGTTCATTTCTCGAAGTCTTGTAGAACGATGTAAGGCCTCAAGTGTGCAACGGAGACTGCTATCCGAAAATCGTAGTTCCAGAAAATTTGGCACTTTGCGGTTTGGAAAATTGACTCTATATCCCTCGGAGTGTTCGGCGGGGCAAGGTTGCGGCCAACACCGTAAGAGCGACAAAGATGATGATAAAGCACTTTTACGGCTGCATTATGTCTATAGAGATAAATCGTTCCCGCGTGAGTGGGACACCCGGATAGTATGTGTTCTAGATACTCAGCGTGTGCATGACACGCTCTGCGCCTATCGCTGGTAACTTTTTGACATAAAATGCGGTCACGGTATACTTAGGTGGCAATGACAGCGACCTGTCATGCGAAAATAAAACCCTCTATACCTGAATTAAGCCATGATGATTTGAGGAAAGCAAAAGTTTGCTCCTCCGACAAGGACTGTTTTTCTACATTTCTATGAATGTTTCCGTGCCTATACTTGTCGATTAGCTGTTGGCGGAATTTTTCACCATCTGCGTTCTTTACTTCGGCTTTAAGAAGTCAGGCATCTAATAGCAGTGATGCACTTGCCTCACTTCTGATGTTAAAATTCAGGCCAATGGTCTCGGCCGCCTACTCCGCGGCTTTATAAAGGATCGCTGCTTTGCCAATCATCTCGTGTTAGACGTCCATTTGTGGGAGAGGATCTCTGTTATTTAAAACGATGTAAGCTGTACTTACAACAATTTGGTTATGAAGACATGAGAAATTCAGAAGTTCGCGTCTGCCTTGACGACGTGAGATGTATTATTGCAAAACGGACAAATTGATATGCAAGCTCTTATGCATGTACATGATCTTACGGGTGGCGATATATAGGGCCGTAAGCTCGTTCTTCGTCTATTGGCAGCACCAAACGAGTAGAGTAGAACCGGGACAGCAAGCATGTTAGTCGCAGATACCTTGCTCTACGCCGGCAGATTGAAAGACCAAATCTGTCGATGAAGATGATTGTGTTTGCTTCGGAGAGACTTCTTCACTGATAATACGTCCTGAACGCGGCTTTGAGGCACGCCCAGGCATGTATAGGTGCCTCCAGTATTAAAATGTCTAATAACAATTATATACAAAAAGCTCAGGGTCCTTGGGAACGCCAGTAATCTTTCCTTTATTCAGGTGATTCTTGACACACTTGACCAATCAAAAGTCGATACCAATCTTCCCTGTGTACTTCAATGATATTTAGAGCAAGTTGAGGTTTGCTTTTATCAGAAGCATAGATCTACAGGTCATCCACGATAATTTCCAGATGAGGTATAGTAAATCTAGTTTTCCAAAGGGGCATCAATCTCTCTATGCATCGCACTATGTGTGGATGAACTTTCAAGCTTTCCAACAGACAGATGATAAGTCTGTGAGAGGTTGCATCAAAAGCTTTCCGGTAGTCAATCCAGGCCGTTGACAGGAAGTGCTGATGGGCTTCTGCATCTTTGCAGATACACCTGTCAATTAGCAGGTTCGCTCGGCAGTCTGCTACACCCTTTTTCGAGCTACATTGTTCCCATATCTGTCTCCACATAGGCTCAATTCTTCGAAAAATCCTGTTGCTTAGAATAGCTGTAAAGATACAGCGTGTTCAATCAAGTTATTGGCCTGTAATTCTCTAGTCCACTGCGGACTGTAAAACTCCTTCCAGAGCCTGTCATGCACACGCTGAATACTTAGAACACATACTATCGGGGTGTCCCACCCACGCAAGAACGACGTATATCCACAGACATAATGCTGCCCTAAGAGTGCTTTATTACCATCTTTGTCGCTCTTACGGTGATGGCCGCTACCCTGCCTTGCCGAACGCTCCGAGGGAGATAGAGTCAATTCTCCAAAACGCGAAGTGCCAAATTTTCTGGAACTACGATTTTCGGGCAGCAGTTTCCGTTGCGAGAAATGAACTATATTTGTGATCGAATTCTCGGCTCCATCCGAATACAACATCACTGCCAAGGAGAAAGAAAAAGAGGAGAGGTGTCAAGACCTTAAAAGGGACTGTAACGACTGCAACGACTGCAACGACTGCAACGACTGTACCAAAAATTTTCGGTACAAGTAATTGTCCTTGTGATTGATGATCTTGGAGGTGCGAAAATATCACTGATTCGTAACCTGAAAGCCATACCCACATGCCAAAAATATGCCAAGGCACTTGCGAGATGGATGCAGAAAGCTGTCATCCTTGGGTCTCTTCGTGTCCTCAAGCCACACAAGGTTTTCGCCTGCCTGTCGTTGTGATTTCATCGTGCGCTGTGGCCACTCATCTCACGCTTGTGCCCGGACTTATAAGTGTCCAGCTTGAATATTCAATAACTCAAAAACTAAAACTTCAATTAATTTTTGGAAAAAAAATTTTCGATTTATTTTTTAAATTTTCATTTAGCTAATAACAAAACATTCACTCGCTCCGAACGTAAACAGGCGGGGCTGCGTGAATTATTTCTGTTTGATTTGGACGGATGACGTGACCTGATGCAATTAACGCGCTGAGTGCAGCCCTTCTGTTGTTTGTCATGCTTGACTGAGCCACTGCCTCCCCTTTCGTTCCCGCAGCGCTCTCATCACGATACCGCCGCGGCATCAATTCTCGGAACGACTTAAATGGGAAATACTTGCATGGGATTCCCAGTGTATTAAAACAGAATATCTAGATATTACCGCGTAATAGCTTAGCAATTGAACTATGGGATGGAATTTAGATATTGAAGTAGAAAATCAATATTATTTAGATAAAATGTCGCTTTATCAATGTCTTAGATATTGAAAATATAATTAGATATTGCCCTTCAATATCGTGTCTATTGAATAGAATGTATTAGATATTAGATAATTAATTTTTAATTCATTAATGTATTAGATATTATGCCATTAGAGTTGAATATCAAAACTTTGATATCTACTTTTCAATATCTGCGTTTCTTAATGTTCGTTTTGTAACCATTTGTTCATTATCACCTTGTAGAGACACAGTAAAAACTAGGCATTCACTTTTATCTGGGATCCTTTTTTGGGCGTTCTAATATGATCTCACAAATAGTCTTATTTTAGTACCAGTTTCTGTCTTGTTTAGTTTGCTAACTTCAGATTGATAAATGATCCGAGATAGCGAACTGAATTGATTCAGAGGGTGCTTTGTTTCAATGGTTCCAAACTTTACTCTTAAAAAAAAAAAAAACAATTGCTGAAATTAAATATTCGTAAAAATTAGTGTTAAACCGTCACACTCAGACGTCGCGAACTTCAGCCCTATGAGTTACGTTGGTTTCTAAACTTGACAGATTAGAATTTGTTTTATCAGATTTAGTTATTGACAGATGATCCTCATTTCGAGCCTATTTCAATCCACAAATCGACCTTATTTAATTAGATTGGCGGATCAAACTGAAATGCGATTGTTATGTTCCGTGAACTGTTTTAATACCGAATTAAGTTCTAAATTGAATTCTAGTTTTTACAGTGGAGCATTAGTTTTTGGATTAGTCAGTATTTCTTCCAAAGTAGGCTCTATCCCTCAGAACCCCTCTATCCTACTGTATAGAGGTTTTCTCTCTCGAAACCCAACCTATTCCACGGGACCCACCTTTATGCTTCAGAACCCTTCTTCAATAAAAGTTTATCGTAAGACCAACATTAAAAGAATGTCTTTGTTAAATGTTTACCACTTGCGATTTGGAATAGTAGTGTAAAAATGAATGACATATTTTTTAAAAAATGTTATAATTACGAAGCATAGACTGTGTCATAGAATAAACTTTTAAAATTTGGTTTTGAAGGATGAATAATGAATATTGTTCTTGGTTTCTCACAATAAATTCTTTTGAGTGTCATTTTGAGTGTAAATTATGGCAAATGTGACGAAAATTTCTGTAGCTAAAATAAAACTACCCAACAGTAAAATAGTTGCTTAATTTATTGTTCTGTCAAAAAAAATAATTCTATCTTAAAACTATCATAATTAGGAACAATTATACTAAAATATTATACACTTTGTAAATTAAACTATTTAAGCAGTTATATAGGGTAGCGTGGTCCGAAACCGACCGTTGGTCCCATACTCCACATGTTTCTCAGTCATTGTGGTCTCACCCAAACTGTCGGTGGTAGGATTTGAAATCTCTTACAGTACTGACAATTTAAAGGTAGAGAGCTATCTTTTGCTCTCATTTAATTTTATGGTTACGCGACGTTTTGTGTTTTGACAGCAGTTCGATGCATTTTTGAGCTGCATGGAACTTCAGTTTCAAGTGCTTTCTTGTTTCTTTGAAAATCGGAAGGTAGGTTGCTTTGGTTGCTCATGACCTATACTTGAATATGCGCTATAAAACTTTGATCAGTTTCATTGTTGTAAGTGAACGGCAAATCATTGTTTGGAAAAAGTTGTGGTGGTCCGAAACCGACCCCTATATTTTTGCGCACCAAAGATTTTCTAGCGTGTTTTTGATAGTCAAACCTTGATTGAATGACTTCTAACGGTAATTACACATGTTTTGTCAAGAAATGGGACGATCGTTCAAACGTAAAACGCCAAAACGAGATCCGCGAATTCTGCGGCGCGCAGTTGCTGCGATGGCATTCTCATAAAAAAGGCCTTCAAATGTTTTTAAATAAAATGAAAAACCATTCCCAAATCGTATTTTTCCCCTAACAACTTACAAAAGAAATGTAATGCCAATTCGGTCTTTTCCCTTGATTCGCAGCGAAAAAATAGGGGGTTGGTTTCGGACCACGATTTTCGGGAAAGATCAAAGTGCAGATTTTCACTACGATCTCGATATCTCACAAGAAACAGTACCCGAAAAACCTCGTCAAGCTGCTCAAAACTTAGAATAAGGTTTACCTTGAAGAATCGAAATTTGGTTTGTGATAAAAATTAATTTGAGGCGCTTTAGTTGCATTTGCCGCTTAGGCGGTCGGTTTTGGACCACGCTACACTATATTTTACCTTTCATTCAGCAATAACTACATCACTTTTATGTTCTTTATTTACTGAAATAGAACTATGAATGAAGAAAGAAGGACGCAAGCGGCTAATATACTTATAACCAAAGTTTTATTTTGTTTGTAAAAGCAAACTTGGGTTCGATTCGGAATCGACTCCTGAAATATAGGTGAAAGGCGTTCGCTTTTTCATGAATGCTTCAATAATAAGATTTTTCAATTTTCAAACAGTAGGACAACTAAATCAAAAAATCAAAACTAGCTGATTGTGATACAAGTGCGCAAAAAAAGGGATTGTCGAGGAGTGTGAAACTTGCGGCATGAGCCGAAGGCAAATGCTGCAATCACACGAGTAGCAAACGCCTTTTAGCACGTGTTACGCTATCTTTTGCAGCAACAGTCCGAGAAAAATGTTTAAACTTTGTTTGCACTTTTGCACCAAATTTTCGATTCCGTATGGTGTTTTGCAGCCGATCTCGCGTATAATTTTGTTTAAAGAAATTTTATATGTGTTTCAAAATGCGCATGTGCCATTATTATGATTAATATTTTTTATTCAACCCATAGCTTTTAAGATATTGAAATTTATAGAAAACTGTTCAGTCAACCGTAAAGTCATAGTGAAAGTGTGCAAATTTTGTAAATACAGATCTCTTACTAGAAATTAAAACAGTATTTTCGAATTTAAAAAGTTCACAATAATTAACTTTTTCTCTTACTTTGACCCGAAAGATAGAAAAGTTCCAGAAGAAACTCATGCAAGTTTCTTCTTCCATATTTAAAAAAAATTTCGAATATTTTCTACTAGATAATTTTTGTTTTTTACATGTACACTTGAAAATTTTCATTGCACAAAATGAGCTGTTCTGCACCTAATTGTATAAGCTCTGCAAAACTATATTTCAAGCACCTGCTTTCAGATGAAAATTTAACGTCAATTTGCTAAAATAGTCGCGCAGGATTCTATCTGAAATTGAGAAGAAAATCTTTGGAAAGACCCATATAATAGAAATACTTGACAAACGTTCTACATTTCCATGTAAAAATATAAATAGTAGTTATTCTACAAGCCGAGCTTAACTTGGGTCATTGCAGAATAGCAAAACGCTTGGATCCCCTTTAGAAATAGTATTTGAAATAAAAATCTGTCACTGAAGCGTAATTTAGTACATGATTAATTTAATTTTCACTTCGTAGGTACAATAACAAATGTGGACATTTTTTTCGGTGCAGTTATAGATACTTGCTCTATGATTTAAAATCCAGCCGTTTTACCTTCTACACGATAATCCGAATTGGCTGTTATAAGTCCATTCTGTCTTACTATTGCAGTAACTGCACTACCATGTCCTTCATAAATAAATGTATTATGACCAACTGAATACAAGTGATTCAATAATGAAGAAGGAAAGTTTTTCTGGACTTGAATATTCATTGGGAACAACTGAAAATTAAAAAAGAGAAAGTTATGAGCAGGCTCCCCAAGTTGCAATGCATTTGCTTTCGTTAAGCGTGGCTAGGAGTTTTTTTTAAAGGACCAAAGGCACCACTTTTCCCCACACATAAATAAATGTTTACGTCGGTGTATAAATGTACAATAATTTAAAATTGGGAAGAAATAATTCAAATCAAGACTTTTTCAGTGCTGGAATCTTTCGAAGAAAGATTTGGAAAAAAACAAGTGCTGGTGTAGAAAGAAATTTGAACTAATTCAAAGAAAATGTAATGCATGTGATGTTTCAGCGAATTCCTAACCTTTGTCTTTTTAATAAGTATATGGGCAAATGAATAAATTTTGAATGATTTTAACAATTTAAAAATTATATTTAAGGTTTCAACGGGAGACTACCTTCATTTTTTCGGGGGAAACTATTTGTGCAAAAATTTCAGGCGAATTAGCAAAGAACAATTGGTTCGTCATCGAAAATCATTTCTGGATGACTAGATTTTTCCCCTCATCGGATTTTGAATATACATTGTTTTTCATGTTTTTATGTAGATTGGGAGATAAGAACTGTAGATTTTTTTTCACAAGAATTGATTTATTCACGTATATCATTTGAAAAATTAACGAAAATACCTGATGGTGAATTCTATACGCATCCACAGCCTCTTTAATATCGTATTCTGCCCAAAGGTTTAGTATCATTGTGAGGGCCACAGCCGTTGTTATTTTTGTACCACCCATCGCTCCAACCACAAGACGAACTTCATTTTTTTCGTCCACCTGAAAGTTGCAATTAAAATTGAAAGAGCTTCAAAATTTTCCAATTTTAATAAGCCTTCAAAAAAATATCAACATAATATATTATTTGGGTATGGCAAAGCAGAAAATGTCATACCAGAATGGTTGGAGCCATTGAACTTAAGGGCCTTTTCCCTGGTTTTATAAAATTAGTAGGTGAAGGTGGCACCTCAAAAGCATTTGTTATTTTCGGAGAACTAAAATCATCCATTATGTCATTGAATATTATTCCCGTTGATTCTGAGCGAAACTTTGCTCCGAACCTAGATAAAAGAGCTTTAGAAAATAATCCCACATATAACTGCTCAGGATTATGGAACTTTCATATAAACTGTATTATTTGTTTTGCTTTTCGTAAAGAAGTTTCCGATTTCTTTCTTTATTTTATTTTATTTCCAAATGCAAAACAACAGTTCGTATAAAAAATTACTCATATTTTTTCTTACTCCAGATTAATGGAGGAAGTAGCAGAAACCGCTGAACCATCAGGACCTAAAACAGATACATGGCACGTGCCTGAATCGTCAGGATTCACCGTTACTGCTCCGTAATATTTCGGATCATTGCTTGTCCATTCCTTTTTAATAGTGTTTCTGATGGTGTCTGCATATTCTTTGGAAATAATTTCCTTAACTATGTTTCCTGGAATTTTCATATTACTAGCAAGTGTTAAAGAATGGCCGATTCCTAGAATAAAAGAATTATTGCTCTTACAAGAACTGGAAAAACTTACTGACTTGCAACTCAAAGTCAGGGTCGCCCAACTCAGTTCTTCTCGCGTAAGCCCATTTGAATGTTTCCACAATATATTGATAGAGGGTTTTTTCCTCTTTGTTGAAATCAACTCCTTCCAATACATTCATTATAAATGCTAAAAGAGCTCCAGATCCAGGTGGAGGCGACGAGTACATTGTCATATTCCCCAACTTCACATTAATTGGATTCTTCCAAAGAGCTCTGAAAATAATGACCACATGTATATCTTTCTTTGTATAACCTTTTCCATAACTTTCCATTTTCTTCATCACCTGTTTCGAGCCACCAAAACTCCACTTTCCACATTCGACCTCTAGCCTCCACCCTCTACTCCCTTTTGGCCATCCGCCTTCTCAACCTCACCCTCTCTCTTCACTCATCCTCATCCTCATTCTCCCTCTATCACTCACCAATATATTCTTTCCATTTCCTCTTTTCTTCTCCAAGAATCCCCTGTTTGTCTGTTTCCTTCTACCTTGCGCCCTTCTTAAACTTCCACCCTTTCCCATATAAACATACTTCTCTTTCCCTCGTCACTCTACCGTACATAGGTCTCTCTTCTTCCAACCCTTTCAGTCCTCAGTTTCTTCTACCTTCTTCAATTCACCGTTCCTCTCCGTTAATTATCATTCCCCCCTTTATCCTTCAACGATGTGGACACATCAGCTAGAATGTTGAACGAACTATGTCTCCTGCCCCTGTTACTCCTTCTGTCGCCTCGTCACAGTATCTTCACATTAGTTTTTCTCCCCTTCCTACCATCACTTTACGTCAACCCACCACTCTCTTTGTAGTTCATCCTTCACCCACATACCCTTACCAGTTCCTTTCCATGTTTTTCCCTTAACCTTTCCCTTTCACCATCATTCATATAGCACTCTCCACTAATGTCAATCTTCCACCCTCTCGCATATACCTCTTCCTCTTTACTCCTTGCCTCTTCTACTAGATCTACCCCATCCGCCCTCTCCTATATCTTTTCGCTCCTAGCAGCATTTAACATTCTTCCTCCACCCCCAATTGTCTACCCTCACCTCACTCCCTCTATAGAATCTACCCTTTATTCGTTCCTTTTTTCTCTAATGCCGCCTATTCCTCCATCCATCTTCTTTACCTTTCAACTCTCTCAGCTCTTCACCATGTAAATGATCATAGTTCATTTTATATCATAAAAGCAGAATTTGAATCGTACTTGTAGTTGGTGAAATCTTTTTCATCAATAATGCCTTTAAAAGATGTTATTTCTCTGACTAAGCTTCTGGCAATGGCTCCACTATAAAATTCTTTTACGCCTGAGCCATTTGAAGCGGACAGTTTTTCCAGTGTCTTAGCCAACTGTGGTCTTTTGATTCTGTCTCCTACCTATGAAATGATTTCTTATTTTTAGTGTCAATCAACGTCATGTTTATATTTTGGTTTTTATTTTATATCCACATATTCACATTTTCACCTTATATATATCATTAGTGACTGGATTGATAAGTATTTCTGCCAAAGTAGGTTCCTCTCTTATGTAAGATTCTTTTGACTTTATGCACGATTCCAAATAGTTCGTAATATAGGATCCTTTCTTGCATAATGCAATTGCTGGTTGGAAAAGCTCTTTCCAATCTAATTTTCCGAATCTTCTGTGCGCTTCCCAGTATCCTAAGACTTCTCCTGGCACACCTACAGCTAAACCACCTGAATCATAATAACATTTTTGTAAATTTATAAACGTAAGATGGCGAACATTCCATATTTTGTCAAGGAATATATTCCTTCTACACACTATCATCTTCACAAAAAAGTTAATATCGTTCCATTAATATGCATAGTTTTTAAGCACATGTTGCACATTTACCATGAATAGATGAGTTTGAGTTTTCCCCAAACATGTTAAGATCAGCATGACGTGATGCAATTTCTCTTGCGTCCAATGAATACGCAGTGTTAGTAGAAGCATCCCATATTGTCATCAGAAAACCTCCACCTAGACCCATACTTTTCCAAGATTGTGATGAGTAAATTTTAACGCATGCTTATGAATAAATGCTATAAATGCCTATTGATTGATGTAAAAGACGAAAAATCGATTTTTTGGGCGTCCCTTTCTTCCACGACGGTCACAATTGTACTAGATTCTATTTTACCATTTCACTGAGAAAACTGTTCTTTTGAATCAGTGTAGCACTTTCTTCATTATTTTAATACATTTTAGTTCTTGATGCTATTTTGTTATTTCGACTGATTTTTTATTATTCAAAATAGATTAGCCTCCTTAAAAATCAATTAATTAATCAATCTTTCAAAAGTAAAACTGGACTTCTTTCATTACCCTTCTAACTTATTTCCTACTTTTCAGTATAATATTCCAGTTAGTGCTTTACAGAATAATGTAAAGTTACGCTTTACGGTAATTTTTGTTGATAAGAAAAATAAAATATTGAAATCAAGAAATACGTGCAATTAGAGAATTACCTATGTAAAGAAGCAACACCTTCGCATAAGAGTGTTGCTATCGCAGAATCAGTAACTGATCCATTTTTGGCTAAAATGTCTACGCCGATTTGTGCGCACTCTTGGCCCATCGCTGATACTGCAGCCTACAGTATTAAAATATAATATATATTCAAATTGATAACATAATAAATGTAGAAAATAATTATACCTAATATTTTATTGAAGGTAAACATTGTCTCGGGAAATATTACCAATCAATTTTAATTGAAGATAGTTTAAATCATTTGGGCAACATGGCATTTGGATATCTTTTTTGGGGCCATTCAAGAACTACGACACGCTATTTTTGTCACTTTCTCCACCTCCTACCTTCTTCACCACAAATCATGACATTAAGTTGGAACCTCCCAGGATGACGTCGCAAATACATCCACCCCCTTCTCTTCATAGTTAAATTTTTTCTTTGATTTCATTTGATGAACGTATAAATTAAAACACAAAGCGTAAATTTTTATAAGCATTTCAAACATTTATCATACATACATATTAGGGTGGGGCGAAAATAAATACTTTTGGAATTCGAAATCGCTACAATGCGGAAAAGTAGCGTATTGGGGTCCTAAAAAAGTATAATTAATTTGAAATCGGTCGACATGCAGCTTGGTTACCCGCGCTCGCAAAAAAGGTTTCAAAAATTTCTTTTTTGCAGATTTTATAAATTTTAGTGAGTTTCAATTTTTTTTACATACCTGGAGGTCCAAAAAGTCTCCTTAATTTTTTTCGGATTTTAATCTATAATTTTCTGGGAGATAATTCATATTGAATTTACCATTATTTTCGGACATTTTTCTTAACACGTTTACAAATAGAAGGAAAATTATTTGAGGTTTATGAAAACTTTATAGTGACAGAAATGCATTAGAAAAAAAATCCCCGAATCCCAGGAGTCAAAATTGGCATTACAGCGAATTTAAAAAAATTTTATTTTGGTATTTATTGAACTTATCTTCATAACTTGTAGTTAAAACATTTTTGTGAGTACGTATGGGGTTTTTAAACATAGAAATACACTAGGAAAAAAATCCACAAGACCCAGGAATCGAAATTGACAACACAGCGAATTTTTAAAATTTACATTTTGGTACTTTGTGAACTTATCTTTAGAACTTGTAGTTTAAACATTTTTCTGAGCATGGGAGGGTTTTTCAAACACAGAAATACACTAGGGAAAAAATCGACAAGACCCAGGAGTCAAAATTGGCAATACAGCGAATTTTGGAAAGAACCCCGCACACAATACATGGGAAAAAACATTCGGTCAAATTGGACGAAACTGCGGGAAATGATAGATTTTGAGGTCCTGATCAAAAGTTCTTATGGCCACAACCACCCAAAATGAATTGCTGAGGAGCTAGAGGTCGTACAAAGTCAAAAATAGTCCGAAATTGAATACATTGTTTGTGAATATATCAAACGGTATCAAAGTTAACTAATAAAATGTATATACGTACATGAGTTATATGAGTATATATATATGAGTATATATATATATATTACTCATATAACTCATGTATAGACATATTATTAGTTAACTTTGATACCGTTTGCTATATTGACATTTGCTACATTTTGGGTGGTTGTGGCCATAAGAACTTTTAACCAGGACCTCAAGATCTATCATTTCCCGCAGTTTTGTTCAATTTGACCGAATGTTTTTTCCCATGTATTGTGTGCGGGGTTCTTTAGGTTTTGGTATTTAATGAACTTATCTTCATAACTTGTAGTTTAAACATCTTTGTGAGCATATCTGGATCGTTTAAACATAAAAATACACTAGGAAAAAAATCCACAAGACCCAGGAATCGAAATTGACAATACAGCGAATTTTTAAAATTTTGATTTTGGTATTTTGTGAACTCATCTTTATAACTTGTAGTTTAAACATTTCTGTGAGCATGTGTGGGTTTTTTAAACATAGAGATATACTCGGAAAAGAATCCACAATACCCAGGAACCAAAATTAGCAATACAGTGAATTTCAAAATTTTTATTTTGGTATTTTATGAACTTATCTCTAGAACTTGTAGTTTGAACATTTTTCCAATTTTCAATTTCCAATTTCGATTCCTGAGTCTTCTCAATTTTTTTCCTAGTGTATTTCTATGTTTAAAAAAACCACACATGTTCACAAAAATGTTTAAACTACAAGTTATGAAGATAAGTTCATTAAATACCAAAATCAAAAATTTTTTAAATCACTGTATTGTCAATTTCGATTCCTGGGTCTTGTGGATTTTTTTTCTAGTGTATGTCTATATTTAAAAAACCCGCACATCCTCAAAAAAATGTTTAAATTACAAGCTATGAAGGTAAGTTCACTAAATACCAAAATCAAAATTTTTTAAATTTGTCATTTTGCCAATTTCGATTCCTGAGTCTTGTGGATTTTTTTTCTAGTGTATTTCTATGTTTAAAAATCCCACACATGCTCACAAAAATGTTTAAACTACAAATTATAAAGATACGGTCACAAAACATCAAAAATTTAAAAATTCGCTGTTCTGCCAATTTCGATTCCCGAGTCTTGGCGATTTTCTTCCTAGTGTATTTCTATGTTTATAAAACCCACACATGCTCACAAAAATGTTTAAACTACAAGTTATGAAGATAAGTTCATTAAATACCAAAATCTGAATTTTCAAAATTCGCTGTATTGCCAATTTTGACTCCTGGGATTCGGGGATTTTTTTTTGTAATGCAGGGTTCCTGTCACCACTGCGCAGCGCGTCCTCGGGTTGCGGATAGAGGAACGGCCCGTTAGGCTGAACAGCCCCTCAGGTTAGCTGCGAATACAAGAATAAGCAGCCGCGGACAGCCGATAGGAACCAGTCGTGGGTGTGGTGAGCCCAGCCTAAGATGTTGGCCTAGCACTGCCTAGCACTGGTACAAAACACGATGACCATGGCTTGGGAGGACCCACCCATTCACGTTCATACGCAATGGGTGGGTCCTGGCAGGCCGAGGTGCAGCGTGTATCCACCTAGAAACACTACCCGAACCAAAACTAAAAATCTTGTGAGGGAAAAATCCTGCTGCCCATTGGACACCGCAGCGATGACACTGCCCACAAGGGATGTGTGGAATTATTCGCCTGTATAGGGCCAAAGGGGTATTGATGCCAGTAGGCGCGCTGCCTTGCAGGGGGACGTTCGGATACGAGGATGAAACTGTAATGTGTCTGACGACAAGTTGACATGGTCCTTGTCAGAGTCGGAAAGCTCCCATACTTAGACCTAGGGAGGTATGGGGGTTATCACTCCTGGGACAGTGGACTCACCTACGATCGGAATAGGATCCTAACGTGCGGATTATCTTGAAACTACCATAGCTAACTTGCAAAAACAAAAAAAACTACTGTTAAAGATCTAAGGGTGGGAACTCTAAACGCGCGTAGCCTAAGTACTGGCGGATTTAGCGAACTCATTAAGATAGCAAATGATTACAATACTGACTTAATAGCACTCCAAGAAACATGCTGGCCGGGCGATTTCGCGTCAATTTCTAAGGATAACTATACTTTTCACTATGGGGGAGCTAAGGAATGGAGACTGGGGACCGGTTTTCTTATTAATAAACGAATCTCGCAAGCGGTTCTCGACATGCAATTCATTAACGATCGGTTATCATACATTGTACTGAAGGGTATTTTCAGCAAACAGGTATTAATCAATGTGCACTGCCCTACCGAGGACAAAGACGAAGACACTAAAGATCTCTTTTACGAAACAATCGAGCAGGTTTTTGACAAGTTCTCAACTTTTGACGCAAAAATAGTATTGGGAGATTTCAACGCGAAAATTGGAAAAGAACCGATGTATAGGCCTACAATAGGATCAGAAAGTTTGCATGACGTCAGTAACGACAATGGAACTAGAGTAATAAACTACGCAGCTTCAAAGAACCTCGTTGTCAAAAGCACATATGTATTTCAAGCATAAAAATATACATAAGGCCACCTGGAGATCACCAGAAGGTAACACTCACAATCAGATTGATCACGTTCTAATGGACAGAAGACGTCATACAAACATTCTCGATACAAGATCGTATAGGGGAGCGGATTTAAATTCAGACCATTTTCTCGTGATAGTAAAAATAAGATTTAGGCTAGCGATAACTAAGAAAACAAGCCGCACAGAGCCAACAGTTCGTTTCAATATAGATAAGTTCAAAACAGCAACAGAAACATTAAATTATCAAGTTGAGATTTCTAACAGCTTTGACGCTCTCCAAGAACAGAGGGACGATAAAAATAATTGCGAGGAGGATCCGGAAACCCTTTGGAGCAATATAAAACAGGCGGTAAATACAGCCGCGAAACTTACGATAGGTTTAAAGAAAGTAACAAAAAGCAAACCATGGTTTGACAAAGAGTGCGAACTCGGGTATGAAGAACGTCGGAAGGCCAGACTAAGTAGTTTACAAAATAAGTGCGATCAAACACATAAGAAGTATCTCGAGATTAGTAAAAGTACGAAGAGGCTCTATAGATCCAAGAAAAGGGAGTGGGGAAAGAATAAAATACTAGCAATAGAAACGCATAATAAACAGAATAACCCGCGCGAGATGTACAGGGGAATCAATTTTATAAGGAAAGGCTTTCAAAGTAGAACGGAAGTAATGAGGGACGAAAATGACAATGTAGTAGCCGATGCGACAGGAGACTGAATTTCTGGAAAGACTATTTCGATAAACTATTAAATGTACGCGAAGCCCCCGTTGAAGGTAATCTCGGCGAAATCCACACTGCTGATCTATTAATTGATGATCCTGCTGATATAGAAATAGAAATGGCTATAAAAAAGTTGAAAAATAACAAAGCCGCGGGCATCGGCAACCTACCGTCAGAACTGATAAAAAATGGAGGCCCTTGTCTCACAAGACAAATTATTAAATTAATACGCACAGTTTGGAAAACAGAATGCATTCCGGAAGAATGGAATACCTCTATCGTTATTCCCATCTTTAAAAAAGGCGATAAAACTGACTGTAACAATTGAGGGTCTGGATCGAGAAACTCGCTCAGCGCTTGAGATCGGGTAAAAGTATTGTCCAAACGTCTGGGTGGACGGAAATTTCAAAAGTAAAAAAATTAATTTTTCAAAATTATAAGCTTTGTAGATAATGACGGGACGGAACTTTTTTCTATTTTCGGTTTTTTGATCGGTTGATTATTTTTAATGATAAGCCTAATAAACTAAAAAAAATGTGTCCCCAAATTCAATTAGTTTTTAAGAAATAAATCGTCGTAAGTTAGGCAAATATCATTGAAACTGTTTCAAACTTGATATACGAACGAAATATACCCTAGCGATGCTTACAAAATAAACAAAAAGTTGAAAATCGCTTATTGTTTATTAATATTTAATTGCAAATGGAGACAGATCGGTAACCCCGTTTTTTCAGATTCGCCGACAAAAAGTATCGAGGGAACTTTAGAGTTGATAAAACTTCCAGTGTGACATTTGTTCCTTAATATTGAAGGAAGATTTTTGGAAATTTTTACATCGATTCATTGAAATTTGGCGGAAATATGCATTTTACAATAAAGCATGAGGCGCCGCCAACGATAGCTCCGTGAGTACTGAGCACCATCAGGCAGCTGTTCAATGATTTTTTAATGGTTATCTCCTTAAATAACACCCTTCACCTTCCCAAGAAATATCAGAATGACAAATTATGATTTATACGGTTACTTAATTAAATAAATTTATTATTATTATTATTTCTAACACAAATATATCACATAAACTGAAGAGAAACGGTCTCTATGACGAGAATAATTTAATAAATAACGGTAGTTAAACTTTTAATACATGGATGTAATTTTCTGAATATTATTTTTCGGCAAATAATGAAATACTTTTATCGTAATCATTATTTCTAAGACAAATATATCACATACACTCAAGTGAACCGATCTCTAGGACGACTATAATATAATGAATAACAGCAGTTAATTTTTTCACTGAATACATGTAATTTTCAAAATATTATTTTTCGGCAGCTGCTTTAATAATTGTGATTTGGGTAGAATCCACTAGTATCACAATCAAGGCCTCTATAATAATCATTAAAAAATCATTGAAAATTGAGTTCTGGAAAGCCAAACGGCTAGCCCGCTGTCTGATGGTGCACAGTACTCACGGAGCTATCGTTGGCAGCGCCTCATGCTTTATTGTAAAATGCATATTTCCGCCAATTTTCAATGAATCGATCTAAAAATTTCCACAAATCTTCCTTTAATATTAAGGAACAATTGTCTCACTGGAAGTTGTATCAACTCTAAAGTTCCCTCGATACTTTTTGTCGGCGAATCTGAAAAAACGGGGTTACCGATCTGTCTCAATTTGCAATTAAATATTAATAAACAATAAGCGATTTTCAACTTTTTGTTTATTTTGTAAGCATCGCTAGGGTATATTTCGTTCGTATATCATGTTTGAAACAGTTTCAATGATATTTGCCTAACTTACGTCGATTTATTTCTTAAAAACTAATTGAATTTGGGGACACATTTTTTTTAGTTTATTAGGCTTATTATTAAAAATAATCATCCGATCAAAAAACCGAAAATAGAACAAGGCTCCGTCCCATTATTATCTACAAGCATATAATTTTAAAAAATTAATTTTTTGACTTTTGAAATTTCAGTTCACCCAGATGTTTGGACAGTACTTTTACCCGATCTCAAACGCTGAGCGAGTTTCTCGATCCAGACCCTCAATTATCGGGGAATTTCACTTGTACCTTCGTGCTACAAGATCCTGTCTAATGTAATCCTAAGTAGACTGACTCCTTTTGCCGATTAAATCATTGGGGATTACCAGTGTGGATTCCGCCGGAACCGATCTACAAGCGATCAAATGTTTACAATTAGGCAACTGCTAGAAAAAAAATGGGAATTTAAAGAAGTAGTGCATCAGCTATTTATCGATTTCAAAAAAGCTTACGACTCTATTATACGCGCACGAATGTACTGGATCCTAGAGTTCTTGGGTGGTGTACCAAGAAAATTGGTTAGACTTATCGAAATTTGCTTAAGCGGCAGTAGGGGTAAAATACGCGTAAACGGTAGTTTATCTGAAGAGTTTTCGATCCGCGATGGCCTGAAACAGGGCGATGCACTTTCGTGCGTCCTTTTTAACTTAGTTTTAGAATACGTGGTTAGGCAAGTGCAGGCGAATCCGACCGGTGCTACCCTCAATGGCATAATACAAATTCTTGGATATGCGGATGATCTCGACTTACTAGGGGATGATAAAGAAACGGTAGCTAAAAATGCAGAAATCTTGATCACAAAAGCCAAAGATATTGGCTTGGAAGTTAGCGAATCGAAGACAGCATATATGACCGTCGTCAGATCCGAACAAAGTAATCAAGACGTGGATCTTATGACCGGAAATATGAAATTCGAAAGGGTTAGCGAGTTCAAATACCTCGGGTCTATTATAACTAGCGAAAATAAGATTAAAACGGAAATCAACGCGCGGCTGCACGCTGGCAATGGGTGCTATTATGCAGCAAACTCACTATTAACGTCGCGATTGCTATCTAGAAACATCAAAGTAAGAATCTACAAAACAATAATAATGCCGGTCGTCATGTACGGGTGCGAAACGTGGGCGCTGACGAAAGGAGAGGAGAATAGGTTTAGAGTTTTTGAGAATAATGTACTTAGAAAAATCTATGGTCCAAAAAGGGACGAAGAGACCGGCGAATGGAGAAAACTGCATAATGATGAGCTGCATGCTCTCTACGGGTCAGCAAATATTAATAGAGTAATGAAAGCGCGTAAACTAAGATGGGCGGGGCATGTAGCAAGAATGGGGAATGAAAGAACAGTGGCGCAAGTTTTAAGAGGGAGAGCGATTGGTAAGATGGGAGAAAAATGTAAGGGATGATTTAAAAGAACTAGGACATGATTACTTAAACTGGATGGAGGTTGCACAGGATAGAGATATGTGGCGGTCTCGGGTTAGTGAGGCAATGAACTTTCGAGTTCGAACTGCTAATCTATAATAATAATAATAATAATAATAGGGCGTAGGGATGTGGCGACCCCATCGCTCTTGCAGTCAGCCGCGTTGCTTTGGGCTAACTCCCCAATGCAACGAATTATGCGGTTACGACACAAGTATCGCGCAGTGCCACCCACAATAGGCCTCTCTCGGATGGAGGCCATGGTTCAGTTGGGAGTGGCAATAGGAACGAACCGAGGCGACGACCAGGCAATGACCCCGGACAAACGCGAGAACATCGATTTAAATGGTCGGACCAACTCAGGAGGGACCTTCTTACCTGTTGGCAAAGAAGCTCACCGGCGCGGAGAGGATTCATGAAGAGGTTGCATGACCGTTGGGGCAATATGCACCCGGAATATGCTCATAAAACGCCTCAGTATTTGAGAGATCAGGTATCCTTCTTGCGAAAAAACGGATATGAAGCTGTTTATCAACAGGAAGAGGAGCAAAATCCTCCAGCGAACATTCCACCCCTTCCAGCAAGACCACCTTTGCAGATAGCCGATAATGTCAACATGAGAAGTAGGAGATCTATCCACAAAAAAGTCTTCCTCAGGATGGACAAATTAGCTGAAGCTAATACTGCTCTCCGCGATTTGCTCCCCGAAGATGTTAATCTCTGGAATCTGAACTGTGTAGTTTACGAGAAGGCGGTCTCCCTGCTTAGCGACGATAGAAGTAACGAAACTTCGGTACGTCTGAGTAAGACACGCGAGCGTATTGCACAGCTTCAGTTCAAAATTGAAACGGCGAGACGGCATGCATCAAATGTTCAGTGCGTGATTAGCTACATAACAGCAAATAAAAAGTTCACTCCAAAAGTTAGGGCACTTGCTCGAAACTTGAGGAAAGCAAATCACACGCTGAACAAGTGTAAACTGTCGACCATCAAGCAGCACTGGACGCAAAAAGTAAGATCTCTTTCAACAGCGAAACAGCGCCTTGAACGGCGAGTTAAGTGGATTCAGGAAAATTCCACCTTTTCTACTAATCCTTCCCGTCTGTTCAATAAAGCGTCATGTGTAGTTAAAAATCCGCCTAGTCGAGAAGAGATTCAAATCTTCTGGGAGCAAGTATATGGAGATACTTATCAGCTAAATGAAGACGCTTCCGATATATCACTCTTTCGTAACTTTTGCCAAAGGCAAAGGTTACAAGATCCAGAGGAAGAGTGTCCACTAATTACTGCTGAAGAAGTGAAGAAATTTATCGCTAGAACTAAGAACTTTTCGGCGCCAGGGCCAGATAAAATCAACAACTTTTGGTGGAAGAAGTTTACTTCTACGCACCAACATCTAGCTCGTATATTTACTACTTTCTTAAACGGAGAACAACCCGTCCCGCAGTGGCTAGTGGAAGGATGCACGGTATTGATCCCTAAGGCCGGAGATTTGTCATGTCCAAAGAACTACAGGCCAATAGCATGTTTAAACACCAGCTACAAGCTATTCACTGGCATCCTCAAAGAGAGGATATTGACATCTATCGAGCCGGTATGGAGTGCAATAGTCGAACAACGTGGATGCAAGAGAGGGCTGGCAGGTTGCAGGGAGAACCTGTTAATAGACAGGTGGGTGTATTACCCAGGACTCGATCAGGTATCGACGCAATCTGTCCATGGCTTGGATTGATTACCGTAAGGCATTCGATAACACGAACCATGAGCTTCTTATCAAGCTCCTTGAGTGCATGGAGGTGCATCCAAAAATAGTGAGATGCATAAAAGAGCTGATGCTCTTGTGGCGCACAAGATTTGTCATAACATCTGACAAAAGACAAGTGACTACAAGCTTTGTCACTTATAAGAGGGGGGTCTTTCAAGGAGACTCTCTAAGTCCGATACTTTTCTGCATTTCCCTCTTGCCTCTATCTATTGTGCTCCGAGGCAAAAGCTCTGGATACCTATGTGGCCCGCCGAGCAGAAGAGAATATAAGGTCAACCACCTTTTATACATAGACGACCTTAAACTCTTTGCTTCCTCAAAAAAGGACCTTAACATCCTTGTAGATGCGGTAAATAGGTATTCTAAAGCGATTGGCATGAGCTTCGGACTGGACAAGTGTGCCTGCATCCACCTACACCAAGGAAGACTAGAAACTACATCATCCAGTGACGATCAGGATGTTCAACTCATAGGCGGAAATACCATTCAACATCTTGGTATTGGAGAAACATATACATATCTTGGAATACCGCAAGCGGAAACCCAAAATGTGCATAACTTGAAAACGGCCCTTGGAAAAAGGTCTCGCCAAATTCTCAGAAAAATTTGGGCTTCCGAATTATCTGGAAAGAATAAGATCCAGGCGACCAATATGCTGGCCGTTCCTATACTGCTCTACACGTTTGGTGCAGTAAAATGGAACGTCGATGAGTTAAAACAACTTGATCGAAGCACACGCAAGATGATGACAATTCAACGAAGTCTTCATCCTAGATCTTCCGTACCTCGAATATATCTCCCTCGCGATAAAGGAGGTAGAGGATTGCTAAGCTTAGAGTGTCTTCATCGAAGAATGGTTCTGGCTACAGCCTGTTCAGTTCTAAAAAGTACGGATTCCCTTATGCGACTCGTACATCAACATGAAGTCGCCAATGCTGCGGTGTTTCTATACCATGCAGCAGATAGGGCCGCAGAGGAGCTTGACCTCCCATTTGATTCCAGCGACATTACACATGGCCTAGCATCACTAACACCTCTGGTGCTCAAAAGTCGTATACAGGAAGCAGAACATACGCTTCTACTAAGAGAACATGCTGAGAAACCCCTCCATGGTAAGTTCTACGGCATCCTACGTAGAGAAGGTCTCTCGATGGGTCTGACCAACATGTTTCTCAAGTCTGCTGGATTGAGATCGGAGACCGAGGGATTTCTTTTTGCCTGTCAAGACGGCGTCATAGACACCTTAGTTTACCGCGAGCGCATAATGAATATACCTGTACGCGATACCAACTGCCGAGCGTGCAAGCTAGAGCCCGAAACACTTGGACATGTTCTCAGTGGATGCTCTAAATATGCACGCTGCGCGTACATAGAGAGACACAATGCAGCTCTAAAAGTGATATATTACCATCTTAGGCATTTCTATGGTGTTGATCTGTTGCCCGTCTTGCCATACGCCCAGGGGGAACTCGAGTCAGTCGTGGAGAATGATCAGTGTAAGATCTACTGGAATTTCTCATTCTCCACCACTCAACGTATCAGTGCTACGAAGCCTGACATTGTCCTCCAAGATCTGAAGAACAAGATCATTTACGTGATTGAATTCTCGGCACCAGCCGATGGTAATATCACGGCAAAGGTGGGAGAAAAACAGGCGAAATACCAAGCACTTCTTTTCGAGCTGAGTAAGCTGTACCAAGGCTACAAAGTCCATCTTATAATTCTCATAATCGGCTGCCTTGGAGGTATGAAAGCTTCATTTATTAGTCAACTCAACAAGATTCCGGCTTGCCAGCGTCAGGCTCATTTCATCGCGAACCGGATGCAAAAGGCTGTTCTCCTGGGATCACTCCATCTGGTCCGTCAACACTGTTCCTCTTAAATTCTACAAAGATTGGTAGCTCTAAAAAAGTATCCAGAGGTGAAACCTTCATCTCCAACTGTCTTGTCTGCCGCGTAAGGTCATCCGCGGCTAGAGACCTGACTCCAGGGAACAGTGTTGCCCGATGTTATCACGCGCAAATTTCCCGCTCTTGCTTACCTTCTAGGACAGAAGGAGCAGAAGCGGATGACGTACACGTTCCAGTAGCTTTGGGATTGGTTTCTTTAAGGAATCATGATCGAAGCTTCCGGAGCCTACAACTTCTCTAAATAATAATGCATTTTTGTCGCTCAAGAATTTTCATTTACCTCAAATAATTTTCCTCCTATTTGCAAACTTGTTAAAAAAAAAAGTCCGAAAATAATGGTAAATTGAATATGAATTATCTCCCAGAAAATGATAGATTAAAATCCGAAAAGAAAGCAGAGGACTTTTTTGACCCCCAGGTATATAAAAAAAATTAAAATTCAATAAAATTTAAAAACTCTGCAAACAAGAAATTTTTGAAACCTTTTCTGCGAGCGCGGGTAACCAAGCTGCATGTCGACCGAATCGAAATTAATTTTACTTTTTTAGGACCCCAATACGCTACTTTTTCGCGTTGTAGCGATTTCAAATTCCAAAAGTATTTATTTTCGACTCACCCTAATACATATTTATATATTTTCCATTCGTGATGTCACATTCGGCATTAACCCCACCCCTTCCCTACGTCACAGATCGTGTAAAATCGATACACCCCCAGCAGTGTGACGTAATTTGTGAACGGCCTCTTTGTCCAGAACAGGGGCCTCAAAGGTGCACATTTTTTTTAATTCAACGAAAATTTCAATTGAATGAAAAGTACCAAGTTATAATTTAGTTTAAATATCAGCTTAAGTCATTTCTGATTTCGGTTATGAAAAATTTCATCCAAACAATTTTTAAAGTCTGGGAGAAGATTTTTTCAAGTGAAACTAAAGAAAAACATTCGCGTGTTTCGGGACAAGAAGGATTAAAATTTTGTTTTTGTTCCAAAAAAATAAGGATGCTTGACCCGTCTAAACGTTTTTTTTAAGTCTACTAAAATGATTTCGAGTTTATTTCATTCAAAATAAAGCGAAGACATGTTAAGCGTTATCAAAATATATTTGCATTAGGCTCATTATGGCATTAACAAAATAAAAATTCTTTTTGCATTAATATTTCAAAAATTTATTATTATATTTCTTACTGAAAACTGTATAATATTTACAAAAAATTCCATCGTAAGTTTTCCAACAGCAGATTTTTTTAATTTCGAAAAAATGACGGGTCATGACTCTGTTGTATTACAGGGGATCATAATGTAAGAACAACAATACAAATTACCTTTTTGTACTTGTTAAGTGGTGAAAAACTTATATGCTTGTTTTCCCATGATAAATTCATTCCATTTTTACTTGGGATGCAATCTAAGGCAACCGGAAAAATAAATAGAAAAATGAAAATCACGCAGTCCAGCTGCCCGGGCCTCTTTTGAATCGTAAATCTGTTGAACATTAATAATAAGTGATTAATACATATTTTGTGTAATTAAAACAAGGATTTTTTAAGATTATGAAAAGCATACATTGTACAAATACAAAAATGGGCTTAAATTTAGCTTTATACGTCTAGAGACAGGCTCAAATTAAATTGTAAAAAAAAGCTGTAACAAAAACTAGACTTGTTTTCTGTGTATTAATTTGACATTCAATCATAAATATTAATATTTAAAAAAACGTAGGTAAAAAACATGAACCATTTTGATCCGATATTAGGCAGGCGATGTCGACGCGTCCAAATGAAAAGATCCTACCTCGGTAGGATGAAATAAAAAGGTGCCATCTATGGGGGCGATAATTTTTACAAAAATTTTAAAATTAACTGAAAAACAAAAAATAAATATTATCGACCCCTATGCCAATTAAAAATCTTCTTTACAATTATGATACTTGGGTCAATTAAAAACAATATCCTTAAAAAAAACAGCAAAGATGTCTAACGAAGTATGGAAGCTTTAAACCACCATATAAGTAGTATTGATAACACCAATGCCTTTTGAAGTAGGGAACACTTCTATTTGGTTCTGCCGATATATAACTTTTTGATTTTAACACGTCGATGTGTTAAAACAAAAAGTTTAAAAAATGCTTTAAATGTTTTCTTTTTCGCCAAATTATATCGAGAACCGAGGTTTTCGTCGATTGAAATAAATTTCACTGTAAAAAGCAGATTGTCTTTTAAGGTAAGTTGACTTAATTTTTTTTCAATCCTGATGGACCTTTGTTCACAGAATAGTTAATAAACCTTACTTGAAGCAAAAACAACTATGGACTGGAGGCATTATATTTTCCGAAGTTTTGACACCTTCAGTATTTAAGGTTGAATGTTAATTTTTTTATTACTAACCTTAGCATAGCTACACGTCTCACATATACGAGTATCACGGAGTAATACTGAGACCGATCTCTGTAAATGCGTTCTGACTGCTGTAACTGCACCTTTATTGTGAAGCTCAGACGTTCCGAATTAGCACTACCGGCCAGCCGGACATGCGCACCGTGATCTTCTATCTCCTCTTCTCCCGTGAGAAGTGTGCAAGTGAGCGCCAGTGAATGACACCAACGACAGCAATTGAAGTTATAGCAATTTTTTGCAACTTGGCAAAAGTTTTTCAAAGTCAAGTAAAAGTCAGTAAATTAAATAATCAAGTGGCAAAACTGGCAATTTGTGTTCCCATATGCCAAACATCCTACTGGAACAAAAGTACAAAAGGAATAACTTTGTTTATACCTAGCACTGTACGTGAATATATCCTAATTGTTTTCTGAAAATATAACGTTTCTATTTTTGGTTGAACATTTATATTTTTTAGTTTAAAATTCATGTATTTTGCTGAAAATTAATGTTGATGGTTGATAATATTTACGGGAACACATCCTCAGTTTTCAGTTGTTATTAAAAATGGCTGACGGGTCTTGTAGTCCGGATTCGAAACGTCTGAACTTGGTATAAAGGTGTACTTACCGCAGTCAACACTCGAGGCGCTTTGTACAGCATGATTGGTCTTATTATTACTCCATGTCGAGTATATAGTACTACAATGTGAAGCAATCTGGCACTTAATCTCGTTAGAAGTGTTCCTTATTCCAATATTTGTTTACCTTGCGATAGCATAGATAGAGCAACGCATATCTTTAAAAATTAATTAAAGATAGCAATAACATACGTCTGACTGAAGGAAATGTACTATAAATTTATTTATAAATGAAACTCGGATAATGTTAAAGTCTCTAAGACTATACAGTTTTTCAATGCAAATAATAATATATGATTATGAACCATTATCGAAAAGTTGACTTTCTTTTTTATGTGAAAGGATAGCAATAAACATTTATACTAGAGCGGCTTGAAGTAGAACTTTTCTTGTAATTTCTAAACCGCTAAACTTCTTTCATTTGCTGAAAACTAAGTCTTTTTAAATTTTTTAGATGTTCTAAAAGTGTTTAAAGCGACATTCTGAATTAACCAATGGCCAGAAAAATTAAGCGTCAAAAATTTGTACCAAAACTGTCAATATTAACCACTCCTGCAAACCGCTCCAAGTTTTCTACTGCATGTATTTGACGTTAATAAGACGTAAAATTAATCTCTTTCTTTATTTCAAGGCCCAAATTTGTGTATTTCATATACACTGTAAAAAAGTATCAAGTAGCATTTTAAATAAGCTGCATCTAGTCGTCCCAAAAAAATTGGGATAGTTGGAAAAGGGGATGGAATAGTTGTCCTGAAAATTCAAGACGACTAGCCAAGCTCATGCAGAATATTTGTCTACTCATCCCGAATTTTGGAACGAAGAGATACTCCGTTTTAAGGCGCTTCGTCAGGTTTGATGTTTAGCCCATGTATTCGTTGCGCCCAGTTTCCTCCTACACGGATGAATTGTTTGATGTAATATTTCAACCACATAATCTCAATGGCATAATACAGAAAAAGAAAATCTTCGTTTTTTGAAAAATGGTCTTGTTTTCTTTTTTTTTTTTTTATTTATTTGAAAATGTGGTTCATTTCTGCGCCTGGAAGCGAGCAATCCGCCATCGGGAAAGTACTCACGGTGAACCAAGAACAGGCGCTTCGAATTAGAAAGGAAAATGTGGCTATCAAACCGTGAAGCTTTCCGAGGATGCTTCAGCCCAGGGGGTCGGCCGTAACTAATCCGCCCTTTCCATTGTTGCATCGTGACACGATTCGAGCCGCTTGAACGAAATTGATAATTATTAAAATATGCAGGAATTGAATTTTAATATGCTGCATTAGGTTCATTACATAATGACGAGACGATTAAAAAAAGATAGAAAAAAATTGGTTAACACGTTCAATTTCTGTTGGGAGTTTTGGTAATTTTGCATTTTATTTAAGATTACCTTCAATACTGAGAATATGGACCGATTTACATATTCCTTAAAAAAAAATTTTTTTTTTATATCATTTTCAAATTTTATCAGCTAATAAAAATGTCATCGATCCATGTTTTGCGCAATCTTAGAAATTGTAACAGTATTCATTGTCGGCGGGTGATTTACTTTGTTATTTATCTAGAGACAAGAGCAGATTCGAGATCAGATAATTGCACATCAATTCATTATTGCTTCCTTATAGATGGGGGTTTGTAATGACCTGCATTTTCGAATATACTTTTTCATATATTTTGATATAATGCGACCCGAGGAGCTCGAAAATGAAGTTTGTAAAAAATGTCCGCGTGTTTGTAACTTTTTTCTGTTCACCATATCTCGAAAAGTAAAAAAGCTATAATTATGAAATTTTGATGAAGATTAATATCTCGGATTGATATCCGGGTCTTGTAGGTACTTTGTACTTTTATAAGAAGGTATCTTGAATTATTTTGTCAAAAAATCATTTTTTTCAACTTTTTTTTTGTTAAAAATTAATTTTGTACACTGAAAATGTAATTCCAATTTTTTTTTTGAATATTCATAGTTTTTAATATTTAAGATAATAATAAAATACATCAGAATTGAAGTATTTTTTTCATTTTAAATTAAAATTGAAAATTATTCTACCTTTTTCGTTGGAAGTTTGTTAAAAATTGAATACTGCAATTCAAATATTCAATTTAATAATACTTTGGTAGAAAATCAATCTTCTTACTTGACATGTAATCTTTCTTGGTTAAAAATGAAACTATTTGGTTGAAAATTATTCTTTTTTATTTAATAAATTAACTTTTTTGTTTCAAATGCGTCTATTTGGCTAAATTAAACTGCCTTTTATTCAAGATTATCATCTTTTTTGTTTGAAATGTGAATTATCACATGTTTTGTTGAGAAGTCATCAGCTTTTTGGGTTGAAAATGAAGCTATAGTTTCAATTTCTATACTTTTTATGCTCCTATTTTTACTTAGTACTTTTAATTAGATTAATGAAGACGTTTAAGTGATGTTGTTTGTCTGAGTGTTGTAAATTTATAATAGCCAGATTATTGAGATTATGTGGTTAAAATATTACATCGAATAATTCATCCGTGTAGGAGGAAACTGCACTCAGAGAAATATTTGGTTGAATTAACTAAATTTTGGTTGATTCAAGCCTAGAATATGGTTATTATATGGACAACAAAATATTTGGTTGAACCAAGAAAACTTTTTGGTTAGTAAGCTTTGGTTAATTATACTATATGTTTTGGTTGATCCAAGCAAATATTTTGGTAGATCCAAGCAAATATTTTGGTTGAGCCAAGAAAATATTTTTGTTGATCCAAGTAAATGTTTTGTTTGATCCAAGTAAAAATGTTGGTTGATCCAAGTAAATGTTTTGGTTAATCTAATCAGACATTTTGGTTCATTTAAGGAAATATTTTAGTTCATTTAAATAAATGTTTTTGTTGGCTTCAGTATAGATTTTAGTTGAACTAAGAAAGGACCCCGCAAAATTTACATTGCTAATGACTTACCGTGGAATTGTCTTGTGATATTTGTAGTTAAAACAAAACTACGAAATATCACAAGATGAGACAATTTCACGGCAAATCATTTACAGTGTAAATTATACAGGAGCCTTTGTTTATTTGATATTTGTCCGACAGATTATATATTTTTATAAATAATCTTGCTGAAAAATAGCTTTTGACGTAGTTACCTAAGATATAGGAAAGCAATATAATGAGAATAAATTTCAAAATTTCATTCAAAATATTTTATTAAGAGAGATGTGCTTTGAACAGGTACAATCGCTTGTGTATAAATCAATTTCTCTGATAAAGTATATAAAACAGCATTGTCTACGTCGCATTGTTATATCAAATATATATCTACATATCAAGTCTCCTTTTTTTATAGTTACTATAGTTATACTGTCACACTATGTAACAAGAATATCACTTTTTTAAAAGGGAACTATAGAGAAATTCGTTTGAACCCTTATCCTTCTATAATTATACATACAGAAATGTGGCTTGCTTCTAGGTACATCTTTAACACATGAAATTAAACTGAGATCAGCCAATAGAATAGAATAATAAGATACAATTAAAGTCAAAAACACATTTTCGAATAATATACGCGAAAGATATATATTTAAATAAATTAAGTTCAGAGAGCACTATTTACCGAATAGTTATTTTTATATGGGTCATTATTTCAATTCAAGCATCATTGTATAAAACATACAAATTTCCATCAGCAGCAGTGTGAATTGACATCGGGACTTTGTTAAATCAGTAATTTCATTTTTCATCACTTCGTGAAGCTTTGCATCTTGTATGTTGAATTTTCGCACAAAATCTTGCTCAATCTGTAAAAAAATTGAATTCAATTGCTATTAAATCAGATTTTAAATGCAGATACATAATAGAATATTAGTTTAGTGTATGCAAACTAACTATGACGTATCCAACAGGTCTTTTCAATGCTGGCCACTTCTCAAGAATTGTGGAAACTGAACCAGTAGTCTGTTCGATATTTTGAATTCTCAACGCAGTGCATTCTGATTTTTTTAGGCGACTCACAATGTCATCCCAGGGACCATCCAGATTGTTATTCAACCAAATAATATCAGGATTTGTAGCCAAAGCTTCCTCGTCATCTGAGATTTAAAAAAAAGACATAAAATTTACGATTGAAAATGCTTTAATAAATGTATAATGAATTTGTAATGCAAACAAGAATGTACTGACATAAATTTTGATGCAAATAATAATTTCTCGTTTGACTCTTCTCACCATAAACATATAATTTAGCAGAAATCAAAAATCTACTTTGGACATAGCACAATATAGATTCAATAAAATTCACTGTTTAGAGTGTGCTATGTCCAATAAACTTTTAACAGTAACGCTTTAGTTGTAATTCATTACATACTTGAGTAATAGGAATTACTCAGAAATTATTGAATTTTTAACAAATATTAAAAACGCTATTTTGAACCTTATTTTAGGATTCGATAGCAGGATGGCCGCTGGACCTGGAAACCGGGAAATGACCGTGAATTTTTTTGAACCGGGAAAACCGGAAATGAAAGTGAATTTATTTTTTGACCGGGAATTTTATAAATTTCAGAAGAAAAATCTGTTCAAGTTCGGTTTTAACTGTTTAATTATATCATTCAATTTATTATGCGTAATTCGAAAATCTTTTAGTTAAAAAATTGTCTATTTCAGATTTTTATTTATAAGCGAACATTTTTAATTGAAAACATTTAAAAATGCAGTCTTGAAGATTTAAACAATTAAAAATTAAAAGCTTTTTAAATAAAAAAAATGCAATGAAACTTAAAATTAAATTGTTTCAATTCAAAAGCCTTAGTCGTTAAAAACATGCACACTTCCGATTAAACCTACATAAACAATTTTTAATTCAAAAATACATAACGTCATAATAATAGATTTATAATAAAAGACTTTCATTAAAATGAAAATAATATTTCAGTCTAAGGTATTTCATTTTTAAAGCATTCAAATTGAAATTTTGTAATTGTGAAAAAGAATTATTGTTTAATATTTAGCAATATTTGACTGTTCATTCAAAACGAGTAATTTCAAACCAAATATTCAAAAGTAAATAATATGAAACTGAATTGTTTGAAATAGAAAGCCTTGGATCGTTAAAATTTCAAAGAGCTTGTAAACTTCAAACGTTACGATTTTAAATGTTCTATTTAAAAAAAAGATTAATTTGTAAGTAAAATTGTTGAATTTTTATGTATGAATAACAACTGAAAACTTATTATTTCTAGAACAGTTTGAGTAATTTTTAAAGATATTTTTAGAGGTTTTGAAAAGATTCAAAATCAATTAAAAACTTGAAATGATTTCCAATAATTCAAACGAAGTGTGTGTTCCGACAAAAATCGGCTATTCGTACCGAAATTTCGTTACAAATAGTCATAGCCTAATTCAATACAAAATATAGATTTTTGCAGATTTCGAACAACAAATTTGGAAGCTTTTTATGTATTCTGAAAGGCTTCAAAAGAATAAAAACATTTTCTTAAGATATCTATGAAAATTTAAAATGATTTTAAGAGTTCTAATTTTGCAGTATTTTCTGAACATTTTAGAAAAAATTCTAATCATTTTAATATATGGCCGTGGCTACGTGTACCGAAATTTTGGTACAAGTAGCCAGATTTTTTTTTGGCACAACTAAGGGGAGTTGGAAATAGGCCTATTTTTACCGAAATTTCGGTACGTATAACTGGACTTTTTAGGAACGCGTAGACATTTACTTAAAAGATATTGAGAAGTTATGAAAAAATTTCAAAAATAATTTAAAATTGGAAAAAATTTAAAACGACATGCAGATTTTTCACGATTTTTGAATAAAATTTTTAAGATTTTAAGGAATTCTAAACTATTTGAAAAGAGAATAATTTAACTTCTAATTTGAAAAGTATCCAGTTTAAGAAAATTTAATCAGTCAAGCTTTAATGTTTTTAGCTTTAAATTGGTTAAAATACTATAATTTTTATAATTTTAAAATTCATTGATTGATTTTTCAATTTGGAGCGTTGAAAATGATAAGATGGATGTATATGTTCGGAACTGAATCTGAATATTCAAACTCTGCAATTGATAAAAGTTAAAGATTCTAAAATTTTCAGTGCAAATGCATTTAATTTAAAATTGTTTAATTGAAAAGTGTCAGTACTATCCATTCTATACGTGTAAGTTTTACTTTAAAACTTCAATTTTTAAAGTTTAAAATTCAAGAGTTGCACTTTGAGTGCTTTAATTTGCAGTTCATTTTCCATTAATTCAAATGGAAAAATGGTTAGCTTTAGAGTTCGAATTTTTTTACTTGATTGACCATGAAAAATATTTGCGAACCGTGAAAAACCCCGTAAATGACCGGGAATTTTTTTTCTTTGATTAAAACGGCCACCCTGGATAATATTTTTCAAATTTTTACTTATACCCGACTGATTATTTTCAACCTCAAAATAAAATTCGCAGGGCGCTAAAAATTTTAAGTAATTAATTCATAAATGAAAGTAGATTATACTGAAAACATTGCATACGTGCTCCGACTTTTCAGTGATCTAAAATGAACGAAAGCATTTTATAATAAAACTTAAAAAAGCATATTTCATCTAGCTGTGAGGAAAAGTTTCAATTTAGAATCGAGAATTTAATTTGATTTGTAAAATATTAAAAATATTTTTAACGCTCCTGAGTACGTATATGCAGTATATAATAAACAACTTCAAATAATAATAACCTTGTTAATTTCTTCCTCACTACCTATACAAATAGGCATTTTAAACACATCTTGATACTCTCTATATTTTTCCAATGTTTGTAAAAAAATGGAGCGTTTCAGCTTTGCGGAAAAAGTTTTTTCATTTAACGCTGTACAATCGAGGGAAAGTAAAGCCTTTAGATCGCACCCGGTAAGAAGAAAAGAATTCAAAAAAATTAATACTTTCATATTTAAACGAAAGAGTGAGCATTATTTAATTTTTTTGAATGTGCTAATTTTCCATCGGGAGAAGTGCCCAACGAAAGAATAGGTTTATCTCTGAAATCAATTCTTTTCTATTTCCTTAACGAACGCCACTCGTGTTGTGTTCCATACAGGCGAACATATTTTCCATTTTTTTAATTCCTCTTAATGCGAGCAGTAGACACACCTCTCATGGTTATTTTCAATTCCATACCTACATGCTGTACTTTGGATTAATTTAATTCTTTCTAAACCGTCCACAAAATGCGTGCACTTATATGAGTTCTATTCCGCCGTGTGCAACATAAGTTTCGAAATTTCAATTTTTGTTGTCATGGTTATTTTCAATTTCATACTTACATGCTTTATTTTCGATTATTTTAATTCCTTCTAATTGCAAGTTGGCTACTAAACATATCCTCTTCTTCCCTAAACCCTAACGACGGTTTCAGATGTTTAGCAGTCAAGTTGCAAAAATTTAACCTAAACCAATAATCCAAATTCAAACCAAAAAAAAGGTAGGCAGGAAATTTCCAAAATTTGATTTCGACTATGCTGAATAGATCGTTTTTTGGCTCCGTATACTTTTTTTGTGGTTGTGTAATCCATGCACGTACATCAAAAAATAATTTTAATACAATTTAAATGTGTTCCAAGATAGATTTAATTGAAATCGGTCAAAATATGTTTCTGTTAAACAGATTAATAAAAAAATGTTCACATATGTAATTTACCAAAATTCTTTTTTTTTTCACCTGTAATTTATAAATGTGATACAATATTTATTCATTTAAAAAATTTATTTATTTCAATTCACAGTTGCGCCTTAAAAGTGACATTATTTCATTCCTTTCTATTCTTTTTTTTACATTTCTCCACTTTTTAATTCCTCCCAACACGCTTCCATTAAATTTTTCTAAGTCGATTAAAAGGAATAGGTTTTGCTTTTTTTGTCTACTCGATGGTGGAACTTTCGATGGAGGAAAATTCACGTATTAATGAGAATTCAGATTCTGAATTTTTTTGAATTCTTTTCTTCTTACCGGGCATGCATCTCCTATTATATCAACATGGAAAAAATAGGAATTAGGAACAGTTTTTAAAATAAATATACAATTTTTCAATGGAACGGAAACACTGTCCAAAAGATTCGGAATAGATTACCTACAATATTTTAAATGGATACGTTTCTCTGTAAAAGTTAGACAAATTTGCAGGGAAAAAATAAATTCTCTGTCATTTCCAGGTACGAAACTTTTTTCGTTTAATTACTATGTAATTAAAAAAATTATTCCATTTTATCTTGCAGTTGATTAAAATAAAGTAAATTTCTGAACTTCACAAAGCACAATGATAATGTACAATATACGCAATTGTCAGATAAAAGGAAAAGAGAGGAAGGGGACGATGAGTCAGAAATGTACAAGGAAAGCAAAAAAGGTAGGACCAAACTCACTAAAAGGAAAACACCAGATAGAGACAGGGGGGATGGAGGGATGCTTGAAAACATAGAGGCTCTCATAAAAGGGTTTAGAGAGGATACAAGGAAAAGACTGGATGACATGAATAGGCAGGGAAATGATGTAAGGGTGGAAGTGAGGAAAGTAAGAGAAAAGTGGGAAGAGTGGGACAAACTCTGGAAAGAGGAGAAGGATAAGGTGTGGAGTAAGCTAGAGAGCATAGAGAATAGACAGAAGGAGGATGATGAAAGGAGAAATAGTGAAATAAAACAGTTAGAAGAACGGGTCAACAAATTAGAAATGAGGAATGAGCACATGGGGAAAGAAACAGAGGGTGCGGAAATAGAAATAGGGAGTGATAAGAACGTGCAAAATGAGAACGAAAGGTTGAAGAAGAGACTGAGTGACATTGAAAGGAGATTGGAAGGGGAAGAAAGGGCGAAGAGGAAAAATAACATAGTAGTCAAGGGATTGAAAATAGAGAGTGAAACAGGGGAAATTGAAATAAAAAATCTGCTGGGAGATATAGGAATTCGGGTAAGGGTAGAAGGAGTTAAGAGAGTAGGAATGACGAAGGAAGGAAAAGAAGGAATGTTTGTAGTAAAAGTAGGGAGTGAGGAGGAGAAAAAGAAAATTATGGAGAACAAAAAGTTATTGAGAGGAAGAAGGGAAAGAATTGAAGAGGATTTGACTTGGAGGGAGAGGAAAAGGAGATGGCAAATAGAACAGAGAGCATGGATAGAGAGGAAAAATGGATGTATGGTATGGATAGGGCGAGACAGGTTATGGATAAATGGGGAGGAGTGGGTCTGGGACGAGGAAGTAGAAGAAATAAGGAAGAAGGGAAAAAGAGTTGAGAAAGGTAGAAGAAAGGAAGATACAAAAGAGGCTAGAGAGCAAACAGAGGGGTTTCCAAAAAGCAAGGCGGAAGAAAAGTGAGGAATATAGGGGAGGGAAGGGAGGAGAAAAAAGTGAAAATAGCTTTCTGGAATGTGTCAGGCTTGAAGAACAAGAATGAAGGTTTTTGGCGGGAGTTAGAAAAGTGGGATGTGATTATGATGAGTGAAACCTGGGCGGATGAGAAGGATTGGAAGGGGATGAAAAGGTTGCTACCGAAAGGGTATGTGTGGACAATGCAAGAAGCAAGAAAGGAACACGTTAAAGGTAGAGGAATGGGCGGCATGGTATCAGGGGTGAGAAAAGAATTGGCAGTAAAAGGTAAAACAGAGCAGGAAAGGGAAGAAAAGGAGGGAACAATGGTAAGAAGGATTATAATAGGGAAAGTCAAAATAGCGGTGGTTTGTGTATATAGGAGAAGAGGGGAAGAGGAAGGTTGGAGAGTAATAAGGAGGTGGATGGAGGAAAAGAAGGAAGAATTGGTTTTGATAGGAGGTGACTTTAATGCCTGGACTGGCGAGCAAGGGGGAGGGACTTGGGATGAAGAAAAGGAGGCATATATAAGGAGCTCCAAACATAGGGAGATAGACCGGGAGGGGAGGAGGTTACTAGACATAATAGGAGAAACCGGATGGTTTATATGTAATGGCAACATGAAAGGAGATGAGAAAGGAGAGATTACATTTATAGGTAAGGGAGAAACAGTTATAGACTACATCCTGGCGGAAGAAAGAATGAGGAATATGATATGCAGTATGAATGTAGGGAATGACATAGGGTCAGAACACTTCCCAGTAATAGCTACACTGAAAGGTGGCGTCCATAAGCGTGGCAGAGGGAGAAAGGAAAGAGGGGGGAAAGGAACACGAAAATGGGAGTCTGGGGGGTAGATAAATTAAAAGTGTTTGAACAGAAGATGGAAAAGGAGAAGGTTAGATATGAAAAGGAGGAGGGAGTAGACTCGTTAATTAAAAAGTTGAAAGGGTCGATTGAGAAGGTGAAGGATGAGATAGGTACAAAAGAAGGAAGAGAAGAGGGAAAGAGAGGCTGGTGGGACGAGGAATGCAGGGAGAGTAAGGAGAGAATGAAAGAGTCTGTAAGAAAATGGAGGAAAGGAGAAATAGAGAAGGCGGAGTACAACAGGAGAAAAAGAGAACATGAGAAGATGCTGGAAGGGAAAAAGCAAAGGGGAAAGGAGAAATACAAGGAAGAAGTAGAAAAAGCAATCAAAGAAGGTAGGGTCTGGGATGTGATAAACAGGGAAAGAGGAGGAAGGAAGGGCGTGAATGAAGAAATAGAAATGGATGAATGGACAGAATATTTTAAGGGTCTGCTAGGGGAGAACAAAATAGGATCAAAGGGGAAAATAGAAAGACAGTCCAGGGAGAAATGGAGGAAGCGAACGAAATAACAAGAGAAGAAGTGAATGAGGCGATAGATAGACTGAAAAGAAACAAGGCCACAGGAGAGGATGGTATGGAGAACGAAGCGATAAAGTATGGAGGAGAAGGGATTAGGGAAGTGATGTGGAGGATATGCAACAAGGTCTGGAAAGGAGAAGGGTGGCCGGAGGAGTGGATGACAGGGCTGGTAGTACCGCTTGTTAAGAAAGGGGAGGGTACGAAGGTAGAAGAGTACAGAGGGATCACTCTCATGCAAGGGGGCTATAAAATATACACAGAAATTCTAAGAAAAAGGTTAGAGAACCAGATAGAAGAGAAGCAAAGTATCCCACACAACCAGACGGGATTTAGAAAAGGGATGGGGACAATAGACAACATTTACGTACTCAACTACTTGGTTAACAGAAACTTAGGGAGAAAAAGAGGGAAATTAGTCGCTTTGTTTGTAGATTTCAAAGCAGCTTTTGACTCAGTGAATAGAAAAGTGCTATGGCAGGCAATGAAAGAGAGGGGAATAGAAGAAGGGCTGGTGGAGCGGATAAAGGAAATTTTTACTGAAACCAGGATTAGGGTGAAGATACGCGGGGAAAAAGGGGAGGTTTTCTGGACAGGAAGAGGTCTAAGGCAGGGGTGCCCGTTGAGTCCACTACTTTTTAATTTGCTGCTGGCAGAGTATGTGGGTACGAAGTGGAGTCATGGGCACATGTGTTAGAGAGGTGTACAGGAGAGGAAGATGGACAGTTGAGTGTGGATGAGTGTGTAAGATGGATTTTGGATGGTAATGGACAGGGAGTGATGTGGATGAAAAAACTGGAAGAAATAAGAGAAAGCAAGGGATCAGGGCAGAGCCAAACGGGTAATCCTGTTTAAAGGAAACTAACGAGTAACAAAAATTTTAATTTTCAAATCGGTCTAAATGAATTTGATGGTAAGAGAAAACGGAAGCCCGGGAAGATCGATCATTGTCTGTAGTTTAAGAAGAGTAGTACTAAGATTATTGTTAGTATATAAGGCGAGGCATCAGAAATAAGTAGCGGTTAAGTTAGACTAAGGATGAAATGTAAACATATGTACAGGGAGCGGAGGCCCTCAAACCCGTAAAAGGGAGAGTTCAAATATATACATACATACAGTAAAATATTCTGCTTATTCTCATGGATTATTATGATAATCAATGTGAAAAACAAAGAGGGTGAAAAATAAAGTTCCGAAATTAGGTTATGCTGCAAATTTCATAAAAGTACTTACTTTCGAAGAGAGGATTGTAATCTTCGAATCCCCATTCCACTAGCAGCGCTTTTGTATCTGGATCACTCATTTTGGTTATTTTGATCACTATTAACTATTTTTTTAGGCTTTTCCGCACTTCGCCACGTGCATTGCCACAGAACACTACAATTTGCGCGGTTGCGTGTGTCGTACCAAGTGTATAATACAGCTAGCTTACGCAGAAGCATTTTGGTTGGAACAACCAAATCTTTTGCTTGGATCAACAAAATCTTTAGCTTGAGACTAATTAAATTCTCTCTTAAAGTATTTGCTAGATTCAACCAAAAAATTTTATTCAATCAATAAAATATTTTCTAAAATCAACAAAACGCTTCAACCAAAATTTTTTATTGATTCAACAAAACGATTTTGATGAACTGAACACAAATTTTTTTGATCTAACTAAAATGTTTTCTGGAATCAACGAAATGCGGCCAACAAAACCATTTTGTTGAATGAAGAAAATTTTTTTTCTGGGTGTGGGCGCAACGAATAACTGGGCTTAAAATCAAGCCTGACGAAGCGCCTTAAAACGGAGTATCTCTTCGTTCCGAAATTCGGGATGAGAAGTCAAATATTCTGCATGAGCTTGGCTAGTCGCCTTGAATTTTCAGGACAACTATTCCATCCCCTCTTCCAACTCTCCAAATTTTTTCGGGACGACTAGATGCAGCTTATTTAAAATGCTACTTGGTACTTTTTTTCAGTGTATTGAGAAGTACCCTAGCGTCTTTCCCAGACACGCGGGGTGACCTAAATGAAATACAGCTTGTTAGAAATGATTAGATGATCAAATCATTATCTTATTAGGGTAATTAATGCGTATGGGTATATGAAATACAAAAATGTCGGCCTTAAAATAAAAAAGTGATGAATTATACGTCTTATTAACGTCATATAAATGTAGTAGATAACTTGAAGTGGTTTGCAGGAGTGCTTAATATTGACAGTTTTGGTACAAATTTTTGACGCTTCATTTTTCTGGCCATTGGTTAATTCAGGATGTCGCTTTAAACACTTTTAGAACATCTAAAAAATTTAAAAATACTTAGTTTTCAGCAAAGCCTGCGCAGAAAAAACTAAGTGTAAATATTACCCGGAATTCGGGGTAAAGATTACCTGCAACAAAAATTACCCCATGTGGGTAAACTTTACCCGCACATCTAGGGTATTATTCTGCGTTCACCTATGTTCGGGAGTAATTCTCATTGTTTACCCTGAAGGCCTTGTAAATGTCATATTGAACTTTTGACAATTCTAACGATTCAGCAAAACAGCCTTTATGAAGCCGCACTTATCCGATTTGCCTGTTACACCAACCATCAGCTAACTTCACTTCAGCCATTCAAAGCTAGTGGCTTTCCAATTTTTAAGACGGTGGTGACAACTTTAATGAGAACAAAAGACAGTTTCTGCCCATCCAGGGTAATATTTGTGTTTTACCAATACGAACAGGTAAAAATACGAAATTACCTGCAACACTATTTACCCTAAGTGATATTTTACTATGTATACTGCGAATGTTGTACATAAGATTCATAAAAAGTCCTATTATAAAAAAGAAACATTCCACTGAGTTTGATAGCATAAATGTTGACCTATATTTACCAGGAAATTTAACAAAATATCCCCTGTTGACGGTGCACAAAAAAATAGAGGGAAAGGTCAGGGTAAAGTCTCAATCTATTTTTCTGATAGTTTTACTTTACTCTACCCAAGAACTTGGGGCTTTCCCTACAATACACAAACCACACATACATGCCGACTACCTTACATCATTTGCATGTCGGTTGCATGTGGTTTGTGCTTATGGAATACCTAGCTGGCGTGACTGGCATTGTATTCATTCTATCATTGTTCCGGCTCTCCGAGCGAAGAACATAACCACCATGAAGTAACATCGAACTATGGAAGAACTTAAGATAGATAAGCCATTGTAAAAACCTCAAAGAGAAAGGAGAAGGGAACCAAAGGAAGAAAAAAAATGTAAGAAGGGACCATGAGTGTCCACTAATACTACAATATCATTCGTATTTTGTATTTCGTGTATCACAACTGTGTATGGGTGCATGCATTGGTACATAGTACCATAGTACATATATGGAATGGATAAATATACGATGCAAGTGTCTGACTCATGGTGTGCAACGCATTTTCTTTTGTATGATATTATACGCACGAGTCCTGAACGTGCAACATGCTTGGCCATATGAACAAAGCTCGTCCTGGGGTGGTTCCTTTTATCTCTGATCTTCATTCGGCATACGGATAGATTGATGAGATTGAAACCAAATGCTCACAGGGGTCGCAGGTCAACACTTCTGTTTAGATTCCTCTTCTTCGTCAGGAGATTCCGTCCAAGCAGGATATATGAAGCGACAGAGAAAATAATAAAAAAATGGTGGGTGGGTGTGAGAATGTGAGCTGAATGAAAGAAAGCAAAACAGACGATTTTTACATTACCTGATTCACCTTCATAACAGTAGTTCGCATAATAATGCTTCATTTCACTTTCTTCAGGCTCGAGGGAGTGTCTTGAATTGTTTAAGGGGTAAGGTACCTGAAGATTGAAGAATTAATATAATTAATCACAACTACTGACAAATAGCCATTGCATTGTATTGTTTATTATTGAAAGGCTTCGTTTAAAATTTTAAAAAGTCAATTACAGATTTAGTTTAAAACAATTATTACCGCAGGTGACCTCGCAGGATTGATAATTGTGTGTTTTATCAATAATAAACTATGAGTGTTCTTATAGTGGGTGAATAAATCATTCTTTTCGAATGTTCTTACTACTAGATATAGGAACATAAATCTTGGATTAGCAGACGATTTCAATAATTTATACATATATATATATATATATATATATATATATATATATATATATGTATGTATGTATATGTGTATGTATGTAGATTTTTAGTCTGTAGCACGATAAATGTCGAGAGAATTGACAGATTGGATTGTGTGAGCGCATATTTTTAAATTTTGAGACCACTTCTTTTTCAGATTTCGAAATTCTATGTACTGATATACGTAGTACTTAAAAAGACGAACAAATTATTCTCATGACGTTTTTTAATGAAACAAAAACTACTGGAAATAAAGCATTTACAAAATTCCAAAAAACAAACGAAAATGAACATTTTAAGCCAAAAAACGCACGATATGAAAAAAAGTCAGGAGGAGAAAGATCTTCGAACACCCTACAATATTGAAATAACAACTTTTTTGATTTTTTGAGAAATCAAAATTCAAATTTTGATCGCACAAAAGAATGAAAAATCAGAATTTCTATTTGGCGGTCAAACTATGCAAGATATGAAAAAAGATGAGATCACAAAAATCGTGCATACACTGTAAAAAAAATTTCTGGTAATTTTACCTCTTTCAGAGTAGGTCCGATTATTACCTACTCCCAAAGTAACGTTTTCACTGACAGTAACGAATATTCAATTTTAATATGGATTTCAACTCTTAGGTTGTGTAAGTTTCCAGACAGATTCTGTAAAATTACAATGCGTTATGAATTTTTAGGGGAGACTATTCTAACCTGAAATATTCTTGTTCTTGTTCAACATGGTAACTTTAGCATCTACATACAAAATGTGAATAATTCGTCTTTTTCCATACAAATTTTGTCGTTGAAAAACGATGTACACAATATATCACAGCCAAAACACAATAATAATTGTCGAAGTCGACTCTTGAGAATCTGAGTTGCTCCGAGTTCTTCAGAGTTCTTTGAACATGTTGAGTACGGCCGAGGGTGGCGCTGGCTGTACTTTTAGGTCGAAAATTACTCAAATGCATGAGGAAAGTGTCAAAAATGTGACATTTTGTGCTTTTTATATTATAAAAACGGACTTTTTATATTTTTTTTGCTTGAGAATTAAGTTTTAAGGCTTTTAGACTGAAATTTTATCAAGTTTTTTTTTGTGATGAACGTGAATAACGGGATATAAGTGCGTTGTTCTTGAGTGCAATTCTGGATACGCGAATTGCTCCGAAAAAGTTCAAGTTTACACCGTACCAAATGACAAGAAAATAATAAAGATCTGGCAAAGAGCTATTTTATTGAAAAGAATTTATTGACGTTGCTATAGGAAAATTTGAAAATAATCTAAAGTCGTTACAATTGTTTTTAAAGATCGCAATTGATCGTTATTGGTAACATGAATTTTCACTTAATATTAATATAATAATTTAATCCAGTTTTTATCAAAAAATTTGAACACATTTTTGATTTATTACAATTGTTTTTAAAGTTCACAATCTTTTTTGTTCACTTTAAAAATAATTGACAACAAAATGTTGCACTATAAGAAAAATTGGAAATTTCCACGAGATATTGAGTAAAAAAATATGCAACTAAACTGATTTTTCTGTTGTAAAAAACGCAAATTATTGGTAACATGAATTTTCAATTAATATTAATAAGACAATTTATTAAAGTTGTTATCAACAAATTTGAAAAAACAGTTTTTAAAGATCGCAATCTCTTTTGTTCACTTTGAGAATAATTGACAAAAAAAGCGTTGCACTATAAGAAAAATTTATAATTTCAATGAGATATTGAGTAAGAATTTCATCGAAAATATTATGCAATTAAACTTTTTTTCTGTAAAAAAACGCAAATTATTGGTAACACATGAATTTTTAATTAATCAAAAAACTTGAAAACATTTTTAATTCATTACAACTGTTTTTGAAGATCGCAATCTTTTTTGTTTACTTTGAGAATAATTGACAAAAATCGTTGCACTATAAGAAAAATGTCTATTTTCAACGAGATATAGCGTAAAATTTTTATCGAAAATACGCAATTAAACATTTTTTTTTGTAAAAAAACGCAAGTTATTGGTAACATGAATGAAAATCAATGAAATTGAAGGTATTTTTTATCACAATTAGAATTAAATTTAATTATTAATTTAAGGGTTGCAGTACAGAACTAGATAAGCAGCAAAAATTAGAATTTTCCAGGAATGAAACATAAAATTCTGTAAAATCGAAATCACCATTTAAAGATAAAACAAAAATTTACTCCCAAGGAGATAAAAACTGCAGTTTTTATTTTTACCAAAAAAAAACTCCCTCCCGAGATATTGAGTTGCTAAATTGGGAGAAAATGAGTTTAGTTAGAAAAAGTTAACCAATTTCGAGAAAATCATTTAAGAATTTGGAGGTTCAAATTTCACGGGGTTTGAAAAATACTTCTGGATAGCGACAAAAAATCTGTTCTTTAATTTTTTAAAAATCATAAAAACTTGCTCCTGAGATATAGGGAGGCTGAATAAGAATAAAAAAGTTTTGATCCAACAAATTATTATTTTCCGGGAAAATAAAAATTTAGTGTGACGGTATTGCCCTGTAACAGAAATATTCGACATATTTGTAACCATAGATATTTCTTATTATTATAATTAATTTTTATAAGCGTCCTACAACGAAACAAAATAATTATTTTCTAGCTTTAAGAAAACTTTATAAATTTTTATAATTCAGTTCAATTAAGCGTTAATTTCAAATTTCAATAATCATTATAAATATCAATAAAAATGAAATTCAATTGAAATTTACTATTTTCACAGTTTACAATATTTACATATGGCAATGCTAAAAATTTAATGTTCACTTTGTAGAATTATTATTGGTACTCTGTGAAAAGTGTATTCGTATTTAAACATCAAAATAACGTTTTCTTCACTTTTCATTAGTACTTATTAATTTACTGGATATTTAATATGCTACAAAATATTTGTCCGAGATAAATATAGGCAAAAAACGTATTTTAACAATTAACATAAATTAAATTTATATTTTCCCCATGCATTTGAATAATTGTCGGCCTAAAAGTACAGCCAGCGCCGCCACTCGGTCGTCTTCAAATCTCATGACACATTTATTCTACAGGCCTTTATAGGAGAGCCATCCTCCTGAACATGAGCAAAACATCTTTGACACGAGGCATAAGGGGCAACTTTAAAACTTTACAATTACTTGTACTTATACTACGTTAAGAGCTGTGCAAGTTCCCCGCGTTATCAATTCTCAAATTTCAAGACGTAAGATTACGTTGGAAAAAGGAATTTTTAACAATTTCTGTAATTTTACCAGCGTCAACAAAATCAACACTCTGAAAGTAGGTTCATTTATTACCTACTCTGAAAGTCACAGATTCACAAGCAGAAACTGTATTTCTACAACGCCTTACTACAGTGTCAGTCTAAAAGTTGTAAGGTTACAAGATTGGTTGGCACTTCTGACATGCAAGTGGTATTCATCCCATAATCAAAGTAGTAAAATTGCACCAGTTTTTTGTTGGTAATTTTACCATTCCAAGTGGTACCATTTTTTAATTTTTTACAGTGTATATAAAAAGAAAACTACAAATTTTCAATAGATCACTTTTTGATAGGATGCGTAGTTTTTGTTTTATTCGTAAAAAATAGCATTAAAAAAAGCAATAAAAATATCTATAAAAATTAAATCTCTGGAAAAACGACGGAAGGTACGTAAAAAGATGAACAGACAAAAAATGAGCATTCAAAAAATATCTACACATTTGTCAGCAATCACTTTTGGATAGAATGCGTAGTTTTTGTTTGAAACTTGGAAAATAAAAAATAAAATATTTGGACAAGCAAAACAAGCTATGAAAAAAATTAAGAAAAAAGTTGCTCACACAAAAAAGAGCTATACAAATTTGTCATAAAAATTTTTTTTTGAGAAATGTAGTTTTTGTTTCAATCGTGAAAAATAGCATGAAAAATGAAAAAATTAAATTTTTGGAAAAACCACACAAGAGACGAAAAAAATTAATAGACGAATGTTCTTCAACCAAAAATGAGCTACAAATTTGTTATAAACTTTTGTTATGAAAATTTTCTTGGAACCCCTTTACGCCAGGACGCGAATTTTTTGTTTAAATCGTAAAAAATAACAAAAAAACAAAACAAATTAAATATATGGAAAAAAGACACAAGTTGCCATAAAATATTTAATAACAAAATTGTTTTTTTTTTTCATAGAAAGCGCACTTTTCTTCAATTATAAAAACAAGATGATGCAAATACGTTTATTCCAATTAATACCAATGCATATTATGAATTTTAATAATATAAATTTATTGAAATGCCATATTTTTCAGGGTAGTTGAAGATAAAATTTAATGCAAAATAAGAAAAAAATATTGAAGTTATCATGATAAATACAATTTGTACTTTATTTTGCAATATCTGAATTAGCAATCCCAGGCTGAGGAACAGAAATAAATATAATATACATTTAATACAATAGTGTTAAACCTAATATAGAAAAGTTTGCATTTTGGACCAAATCGAGAGCGAAGCATGAGATACGTGATGAGAATGTGTTCGTTAATGCCGAAGCAGCTTTAAAAAAAAGAGAATTCTTAATCACCAAATTACAGTTGTCGACGCTTTGACCTGTAACTGAAAGGTCTGTGCACAAATATGGGGGAAGTACAGAGTCCGAGCGCGCGGCGTGAGGTAAATACATTATCGAGCGCGAAGCGCGAGAACTTACAGTCGCACGCCCTAGGCGCGCTCATACTTGCGAGCCGCGCGCATAGCGCCCGATTAGAATGTGCCCGTGTAGCGGACAGATTTTTTGAAATAAAAATGAAAAAGTTATGCAGCTTTTTCTGTGTGGGTTCGTCATTTTTTAGAAAGCGCCATTCTTTGATAGGGGTTTGCTCGAGGGGCGTCTCACTCAAAAATTCACGTGTTACTCCGTCAGAAATCGATTGCAATCTGTAAGAATTCCGGTAAGGCAATGCATGCCGTGAAAATCAAAGTAGGAAATCATCAGTGAAGGCACGAATTCGTGAAATCGTTTGAAAACGGAAAATTCGTACGAGTCCGTTGGTTTTTGATAGAAATCGTTAAGTATTCGTAGTAGTCCGTAAGGACTTCGAGTGGAATCGCAGGGAATCATTGGGATTCATGCTTGAATTTGTAGAGAATTCGAGCGGATGAGTCCCCGCAGCGACCGCGCGATCGGGCAAATCTCGGACTTGCGCAGTATCCACCGATATCAGCTGTTCGCCACACATCAAAAGCATTGTTGTTTTTTCCCGCCGGTGTTGATATTCATTTTAATACATATTATTATTATTATTATACCATTAAGCCATTTCCCTTTCGGGGTAGGCGTGACTTGCTCGGTTGGAAAGTAGTGGGATAGGTATATAGGTGTGAAGTAGGTCGTTATATGGTATAAGGTAGATAGGTATATAGGTATATGTGTTATGGTATAGATATTTTAGATTGATCTGGAGTTTTCGTGTTATTTATTCAAATAACACGTTCACTCCGCAACACTGCTCCGACCCAGGTTGCTGATCAATCTCTCTAGCGATCACCCCAAGTGAGGAGCCTCACAAAATTGTTATGTATGGTTCCCCACTTGGGCCCATTAGTATCCAAGGTCTTTGTTTCAGGCATCATTCACTCTATTGTCACTCTGCTTATAAACTATTTGTCGCCACACATTTCTGTCCTGGCATACTACTCTAGCTTCATTTACGTCCATGCATTTCTTCATGCAAGCTCTTCTGTTCCTATGACTTCTTATGTCTCTTCGGATCAATGTCTCATTTACAGATTCTAACCATTCTTTCGGCGGTCTACCTCTGGGCATTCTGCCATTTACTTTA
>CAKNXH010000635.1:180362-239400 GCA_932178445.1 Andricus quercusramuli | reverse complement strand
AAAAAAAGGATTCCGGTTCGTCAATGTCAGAATTCATAAAAATCGTTAGGATTCGTACGACTTCGTTTACTTTGTTCGAACGATTTCATTTGAATCCTGAGTGAGACACCCCTCGGGTTTGCTCGCATATGGTTGCTTTTTTTAAAGTGCTGCTTCCGCGACTCAATAGAGCTAAGTAATAGCGCAAAAGTTATTTCTCGGTTTTTTTAATGGATTGAAGTTATACCATTTTTTGTGTCTCCTCACGAAATTCGGATTTTGGCACTTACGTCCTCATGCCCCGAGACCCTTCATATGTTTATATAATATTTTAATTGAACATATTCAAAATAGAGAAATATCAAATTGATTTTTTCAAATACAAGTTGTAGTATTTACAATTTAACGATTTGAAATTTGAGATACAATATGTAATAATTTGGAATTGTAGCTATGGCAATTGAACATCCTTCAAAAATGTAACTGTTGGAAATCAAAAAATAAAAAATTTGATGCCTTTTTGAAGGTTTCAATTCAAGTAATTAAACCTTGAATAATAACTAAAAACAATCGTTATTTTACAATTTAAAATTAAACTACTTTGAGGGCTTTAAAGGCATTTCAAATTAAATATGCCAAAACTGGAAGCCACCAAATTTGAAAAAAATTTCACATAATCCCAGTAGAGTAAAAACGTTTAAAATTGTAAAATACATGCATTCAAAATTTAACACTATATCATATTAGAAAAATTGATACTCAAAATGAAGCAAATTTAATTTGAAGGTTTTGTATGATATTGAAGAATTGCAAATTGAAAAGCATTTACAATAAATTAAACAAAAAGCGTTTATTCTGTGAGGTGGAAACTTATTAAAAAAATACTTTTACTTGGACAATTTTGAATTATTATTTACAATATATCAAAAACTCTGAATCTAATTATTTTTCAAGTGTTTTGAGGTCATGAAAATATGAATACAAAACTCTTCGCACACCGCTTTAATATAGAGGATAAATAACTCTTCGGTAAACTTCTGCCGAGTCGCTTTTTTCTTTTTATTTTCGAGGGGGGAAAGCGACTCCGCAAAAATGTATCCAAACCCTATTCCTGGGGGGGTCATTGTATTGCAATCATTGGGGCCATTGCAGCGCTATCTGTCGCTAATCGAAAAAAATTCAAATAAAACTTACATATTTTTTAATGGCGAATCTGCATCAAAATAATTTAGATGGAAACACGACGACGAACCGGCGAAACGCCCACATTGAGTGGACGGACCAACCAGGGATGACGTGCTAGACTGCTAGGATTCCAGCGTTATCCCCGTTCGCGGAGATTTTATGGCGCGTATGGACACTGTGGTGCTAGAAACACCCAGAGCTTCAGCACGTTTCGCATCAGTCTTTGCGAAATCAAGCCGACAACCTCCGGAAAAATGGATATGTACGTGGAGCGCTTCCCCAACCGCTGCCTGATCAAGCTGCAGACGAAGATGAGGAAGCGACATTAAGACCAACCGCAGAAAGCAGGCACCTTCTAAGAAATTATCGCAGATACCTTGTTCAACGCCGACAGATTGAAAGACCAAATCTGTCGAAGAAGATGCTTGTATCTGCTTCAGAGAGACTCCTTCACTAATCTTACGTCCTGAATGCAGCTTTGAGGCACGCTCAGGTATGTATAGGTGTCTCCAGTATTGAGATCTCTAATAACACTGAAATCTACAAGGTCAGGGTCCTTGAGAACGCCAGTAATCTTTCCTCTCTTCAGATTAATCTTGGCACACTTGTCCGAACCAAAGTCCATCCCAATCTTTCCTGTGTAGTTCATGACAATATTTATAGCAGTTTGAAGTTTGCTTCTACCAGAGGCATACATCTTCAGGTCATCCATATAAAATACATGAGTGACCTTATGGTCGCTCTGATTAGTGTCGCCACAGAGTTATCCAGGAGAATTTCGTAGTGCGAGAGATAGAGGCAGAAGTGTGATGCAAAAAAGCATAGGACTCATGGTATCACCTGGAAAGATGCCCCTCTAGAAGGTGACGTTGTTCGTTGTCATACGATAATTTCTAGATCAGATAGTGAATCTAGTTTTCCAAAGAGGGATCAATCTCTCTATGCATCTCACTTCGTGTGGATGTACCTTCAAGCTTTCCAACAGAAAAATGATAAGTCTATGAGAGGTTGAATCAAAAGCTTTCCGGTAGTCAACTCAGGCCATTGACAGGACGCGCAGATGGGCTGCAGCGTCTTTACAGCCACACCTGTCAATTAGTAGGTTCTCTCATACTTAAGGTACAGCTCATTAGGTTCCATTGAATAGCTGAAATACGTAATTTGACGATATCTCGAAATCAGAATCAGCTAGGATTTCAATTCATTGCCTACAATTTCGAAAAAAAATATTCATGAAAAGCATAGAGGAGAAGCTTTTCTACTTGAGTATTGCCAACATTGAAATCGAGATCACGCCTTTAGTTTTGCGTACTTATGACTCCTCGTTAAATAAAAACGTTAGATAAAATCAACAATTATCATCCCTAACGGATTTGCCAATAATTAAGTGAACATTGTATGTTTTCCTATCTTTAGAATTATAACCTCATTTATTTCATTTCATACCCACTCACGCACTAAAAATCAGATTTTAATTTACACCAAGAAAATTATTCTCTGATACAGTTAAACCTATTTTTTCTGTAGAATCAAGTTTTTATTGAAATACATTATTAATTATTACGAAGTTTTTTATGTATATCACTACATAGTGCGATTAAAGTAATCAGCTCTTTTTGTAAAGTACATACACGTCTTCAAAGAATCCTCGAGGAAAACCTCATGTTATTTTCGGACGACAAAACACGAGGAAATCTGCGAGGAATGTAAAATTCCTCGAGGAATCCCGCTATGATTAATTCTGTAACACGCGGATTTCCTAGGGTGACATATAATTTATAAATTCAATTACTTATTAAAATTAGCATATTTTATGAAAAAGAGGTCAATTTTGTGTTTTGCCCAAAAAATAGGACATTTTATGGGTATTCCAAAGTTTAAGAGGACAGGAGGACAAGCAAGCGTAAACTAGGACATGTCCTCCTAAATGAGGACGTCTGGTCACCCTAGGATTTCCTCTGTTTTCCTCGTCTGAAAATAACACGAGGATTTCTTCGACAGTTTTTTTTATTTTTTTATTTTTAAATATTACATATTCATTTGTTAACATCAAACTGGAATCAAAAATATTTCTTCTTAATTTTGACTTGTAATTTTGAAAAAGTAAAAAATGGCTAGGAAACGATAATAAACTATGGCCAAGCCTGGGCTAAGCGGGGCGATCGAGATTGGCAATGTAACCGGGCCCTGGCCAGATTTAGCGTTTCAATCGAGTTTGGCCCAGGCTAGATCACCAGGCCAGGGCCTAGTTTTGCCTAACATGGGCCCTGTTGGGCCATGGCAACATTTCTACACAGGAAGGTTATTTAGTTATAAATTGTTTTTATTTTAATTTTTTTTTGAAAATAAATTTTTAATTGAAAACGTCATGTTATCGGCTTCAAAGAAAAACCCAACACCCCCAAGCGATTTTCCGTGATATTTTTGCTGGCCCCCTCTCCCCCCTTTCCGAGTCACGTGATTTATGGACGTCCCCTTTCTTGAAATTGAAAAAAAATCAAGTATGATTTTGGGACTGAAATAAACAATCTGCTCTGTCACCGTTTGAAAAAAATGAGCGTGAAATTTCGAATGAATATGATTCTGTTCTGGAAAAATATAGTCCAATGCCAAATATGAAAACGTTTTTCATAAGCATTAATATTTGTTTTATTGTAATTATTCTAAGACACTGCCTAGTATTACGGAATTTTTGTAGGATTATCTGGTCAAGTATATCGCTGCAGCCAGTATTACGAAAATAACCATAACTTAAAATAGCTGAAAATGGGGTAGGTTATACATAAAATTCTGTAACACTATAACTATCTTAATTTTACAGTGGAGAAGAAGGCAGTTTTAAATCGAATCCTTTCGCGACTGAGAATTGTTTGGCTTAGTTCATTTTTGGCCCAATGGCGAACCGTGGTTCGTCACTCGAGGACTCTCGAGGCCACTGGGTCAGGAAGTCAACTATGCTACCAGAGAATGCTATGGAGTACCGTCCACACAGATTCTTCAAGTGTAGAACGTTGTCCACTCGACATTCTTGAATACGTTACTTGATTGAAGTGAATAGCAGAAAGTATCAAAGCAAAGATGTGAAAAAATTAGAGTCGTTACTCCCTAAGCCCCTAGGGACTGATTTCTTCCATTTTAAACGAAGAAGATGCATACCCTTGTGAATAAGAGAATAATGAAAGCGAGTCAAAAATAACTCTTCACTTTATTTTGATATTTTATTGACATTAGATTCTCAAAGAGTTAAAATAGCTTTCTGTGAAATATAAAACGTTCGCTTGGTCATATGCATTTCATTAACCCGTTCACTATTTTTGTCTAGAATAGTGAATATTCGATCGTTTTCTCTTCTTAATTCAATTAAAGGCGTTTGAAAATTGCGGGTCTTTGCTAACATTCAAAATTAAAACCAGTAAATTATAGCAATTTCAATTATAGTTTCCAAAACGCTAAAACGTTTTGCTATGTAAACTGAAATTTGGTTGGACTAAAAAGCAATTTTCTGCCCAAATATCTACAAAAGTATTTTAGTGGCCAAACTACACGTTTTTACCATTGTTATTGATATTTTAATCAAATGAATTCTAATATCATACAAATTAACGAACTTTCAAATTAAAATGTACAAAATGAAACGCTTTTGAATTGAAAAAGTTTTCAATTGAACAATATTCTCATTTTAAAGTTCTCAGAATTGGTCGATGAAAATTTTTAATATTCACACTTGGAATAAAAACTCAATTATATGTGCATATCTACAATAATTTTATTTCGAGAGCCGAAGAAATTTTAAATCTTCAAAATTAATTATTTGAATCCGAAGCGTACAAAATCAAAACATGAAAACTTTAATATACAGAATCAAACCAGTTCCAAATGAATACTTGCATATGTAAGAACGACAACTGGATACGGTTCAATTTTTCGAAATTCTGTTTTTAATGATTTTAAGTCATTTAGGGTCCTATTTATTGATAGTCATTAGGAATATATCAAAATCATTTCTCCTTTCACTCGAAAAAAAAAATATTAAAATTATGAGAATGACAAATAGATAAGCACCAATTGGTTTTTCAGCTCTAAAATACAGAATATTTAAAAAAATTGTTTTCACCTCCATGAAACATTATTAATAATGGCCACGCAGTTCTATAAAGAATACATTTTCCATCATGCATTATAGAAATAATTTCATTATGGTCCTTATCCAGTCGTCATTCTCATATTTTCATAAATTCTCCAATTCCAGTGTGAATAACATTTTTCAAAATTTTGGCATATCAAAAAATACATATATTGTACATGTCGAATAGGCCTGAAAAGTCTTAATTATATCTTCGTGATTTTTAAATTTTCGTGAGTTTTAGATTTTATGAGGTAAAAAACTGCTGCCCTGATTTGGAAGAACACCGTTAACTGCATTTCGAATAAGTCCCTTGAGCCGTCTACCGCTAACTGCATTCAGGTGACTTATAGTTAGCGGTGTTCTTCATTAGGATAAATTGTCCGAGTTTCCAAGTACTATGAATAGCCGTACATAGAATTTTTAAATCTTGGAAAAAATGGTCTCAACAATTTTGAAAATGCTCTAACTTTTTGAATTTGCATCCAAAATAGCTGGTTAACGAACTCCTTTCTTTTTAGGCCTTAAAACAAATGTGCCAAAGAATCCAATCTGATCAATCTTTTGAAAGTTATCGTGCCTACATGATACTTCAGACTACAGACAGAGAGACCTTCGCAACATCGTTATTTCTGACTCAGGGGGTCTCAAAACGTGAAGATTTGATGAAAACCGACGAAGTCAGATTTGAAATAAAACTGATATCTTCTCATTAGGATGAGAATGTAAAAATTAAAGTTTAAAAGTATAAAACATTTTTAAAATCCAATTTTAAGCACGCACAATATTGAAAAATATTCAATTATAGAAGTCTGGAAAATATAATAATTTTTTTTTATTTCACATTACTTTGTCAACGGCGATACCACGCTGAAAACACCAGTTCCCGTTAGATCACTGAAGTTAAGCAGTGTTGGGCGCGGTTAGTACTTGGATGGGTGACCGTTCGGGGAATACTGCGTGTTGTTGACCCGTCGTGGGTGTGGTGGACCCACACTGGTAGTATTTATCCACCTAGAAACACTACCTGAATCGGGTAGTGAGGCAATGAACTTTCGAGTTCGAAATGCTAATCAATTTTTTTTTTTTCACATTACTTTTAGTAGTATAAAAAGTAATAAATAGTATTAATTAACAGTTTTGTGGAATGTTGGATGTGGTGCTATCTCGGGTAGTTTTTGCACCCGAATTTTTCTAAAATTTCATAGTCACGAAGCAATTTGAAAAAAATGCCAAAAAATCAATATTTTATAAATAAGAATTTTTTTGCAATGTATTGTAATTTTTATAAATTTTGTTAGCTATAAGGATTTTTAACCAAAAAATAAGAAGAAAGGCACACTCATGGTACAGATATTTTAAAATCTATTGGATTCACACGAATATGAAGTTTCTGTACGACCCATATGTTCTTTTTCTACTTAGAAATCTGTACTACTGGTTTCTGTTTAAACATAATCTGGCTTAGAATCGTTGTATATGCAGGGTGTCCCAGACTCAAGTGTCCGGACTTATATAGCAGTATAAAAATAAAAATAAATGAATTTAAAATTCCTTTTCCAAAAATCAGTTGAAGTTTCCGTTCTTGAGTTATAAAATATTTAAGCTGGTCCAATCAGGAGCGCCGTATAAACAGCCGTGTGTGCGTGAACCGGATTCCGACGTAGTCTTCTCCCGTCGCTAACCCCACCTCTGCGCTCGCTTCGATAACACTGCGTTGAAATCCCGTTCACGCACACACGGCTGTTTATACGGCGCTCCTGATTGGTACAGTTTAAATATTTTATAACTGAAAAACTAAAACTTCAACTGATTTTTGGAAAAGGAATTTTCTATTTATTTTTTTTATTTTTATACGGCTATATAAATCCGGACACTTGAGTCTGGGACACTCTGTATATTTTAGAAAGAAAAATAACGACTGATACATTTATTGAGTTTTAATTATTTTATTGAACCTAACAGAAGGAAAATTGAAAATTTCTATTCTCAATACTGCGTGGTTCTCTCCAAGCCTCTCTTTCTCAATCTAATGAAATACATATACAATAGTTTATCTCAATAGAATCACATGCATTTAATTATTCTTATATTTTTAAGTAGAATACTAAAATTATTTTCATACAGTTTGATTCAAAAAAACGTTTTGAATGTTACCAACATATTTAATAGAATTAAAAAAAATTTATTTTGTCGTATTTTTTATCGTATATATATATTATAATTAGATTCTTATAGCAGAATACCCATTTCACATAAGTATTATATAAGCTTTTACAGTATTCTTCCTGTAATATTTATGTTTGTATTTCACAAATAAAAATATAAAATAAATGAAAACATCTATAAAAGGCGACCCTGTTGATGTAAGACCTCGAAGGTATCTTCCCACTATTCTTTTCCATAACAGTGCTCGGTTTGTCAATTAATAGATCACCTACGTTCAATCGCAATAAACTAATCGAAACGATCGATCAGAGATGAGGCGATAAAAAATGCTCCGAGGTGTTATACCTCGAATAAAAAAATCTCCACACACTCTACAGTATAAGGAGGAATCAAAAAGTTTCATTAACATGGGGCCCAATTAAAGTTTACCTATCGAGAGTACAGCACGTCGTGATTTCACAAAATATAAGACAAAGAACTCGGTAAGTACTTTCGAGAGCAGATATCGAACTCCGAAAGGTTGCGAGCACTGTCGAGGAGACAGATTCTTTGTGGAATGCGGTCAGGTTGGGACCGAATGTGGGAGAGTCGGGCCCAAGAGAGAGACTGTAGTTCCCGACATCTTGGATCGCTTTTGCGAACCAGTGATGTCTTTCGTCGAATTGCAGGAATTTGCAAAAATTTTCTTCAAAATTAACGTGTGGGACTCAAGTGGGTTCCACTAAGTAAAGTTTCCCACTAATTAAAAACATTAGTCTAGATAGGCAAAATGTGCCTACAAAAAAGGGTTATGTAGCCTATTTAAATGCATTATCTCAAATATTTGTTAAATATTATATTTTTATTAATTATTCCAATAAATTGAAAATAAAACGAATAGTAAACCAAATTTCGTTATTTTTTTTTTCTTTACTTCTGAATCCTAAATGTCAAGTATTTAGTCGGAACCATGAGTTCCGAAAATGAACGGTCCAATATAAGGTCCCAATAATTAGATCCCAAACGCTTGGATTGTTTATAATTAATTACCAAAGTTTAAAATCCATATAATATGGGGCCACAACAATGTACGCTTATGTTGAATGACGTAGAAAAACTGTTAACAACATTGTTTTGTCACTTTGCAGTTTCAAGATGACAGTCGCGTGGTTACCGTTTCTGCCATAACAACGTATGTTTTCATAAGTTTTATAATTGTTGTAAAAATTTAACAACATTTTTATAACAATTTATTTGTTTGAACAATTATTCTTTCAACAAAATAAAAAAAAAGCCTCTGGAGGTAATTACATGTTGATTGTAATTAAATAGTCAAAGTTACCCTAAACAGGGGCTAAGCAGCACATATCTGGGACAAGTGACGCGTCCTTAATTCTGTATTTAAAACGTGATATACTGATATTGCTTATTTTAGGGTTTTCAATTGAAGTTTTACGAATCTTTTTCGTTCCTGTATTACTTCTGAATTATAATAATGAAAAAAGTTTAACCATAAAAAACCGACTTTTCAAATATTATTTATAACTATAACTCCTTTACTCTTCAATGAAATGTATTCATATTGTAGGTGAATTGAATTGTCTTGAATCGGTCTTTTCTATTCTTGCATAAGCTTTAAGTGATGTACCTAAATAAGACAATTTTTACTGTGAAAATTTATTTTTCAAATAATATAAATGATCATAACTTCTTTACTCTTTAATAAAATGTATCAATATTGTAGGTCAATCGATTCTTTTCGAGTCAACGATGCTTTTATATTCTTGCATCAACTTTGAATTATGTTATTAAACAAAATTTACTATAAAAAACCATTTTCAAAATATTGTAAAGACAAACAAGCAATACATATTTTTTTAAATCCTTCGGTCTACTTGAGATATTAGAGGTGAAAACAAGCCCTCCAAATTTCATGAACTTATCTGCACCATCTTCAAGTTGTCGTATCCACACAAAAGTGTAACATCCACACACAAAAACACACACACACACATATATCCGAACCATTGTTTAAAACATTGTATATTATGAGGGAAAAATACGTAAAAAATACACGTTAGGATTGTTTTTTGGAACATTTTATAATTATATAACTTTTGTAAGATGGTTAAATATTTCTTCTGAGATTTTCAATAGAGATATACTCACTATATTACAAAGTTTAGTAAGTTCACTTAATCAGCAATCATTTTCCTTCTCATAAATCCATTATATTTTTTTTACTCAAACTACATTAAACAATTGCTAACAAGATCTGATCATACACGATTTACTTACAATTTGCAAAGAAACGAAAAAGGCAGATTACATATCGATTTCATACTTATTAGTATCATAAAAATTATCAGTTTTTTTTTTAACAAAGTATAAAGATGTAATAAGATCAATTTTCCGATAGTCTATTCACGAGCTCATTCGCTATTAAGGCCAGTGAAATGGAGCATTATTGGCGTTCTATAAAGAGCAAAAACAACTTATCTAGCCTTTCGCTTGACTGGCAATAATGAAGGAGCGATATTAGCGTTATAAGAGGTTGAATTCTTATCCTAGTAGGCGCCCTTATAAGACGAGAACGTGACTCATAAGCAAAGTGCATTAGTGCACGTTTAACTCAGGTGAACCCTCTCGTAACGTGGGCAATTACACGGATATGCAAGCGAATATGAATCGATTATTAACTTGAAATACGAGGAAAAAATTTTAAAGGAAGAAATAACAAATACGTTCCTAATGTATTATTTATATGATGTGTAGTTAATTTAATTGATGTTTAATAGTTTTCTTTATTTATTAGTTTTGTAAACCTTGTTGAAACTATCGTAAAACCGGCAGAATCCGAGGTTTCCCTTTTTTCACTTTCTCATGTACTGAAAACCCAGCGAACAAAAATAATAATGAGTTCAAGTATGATCTATTCGTCTACAGAAAAGAGTTTCGTAACCTATTTAAATCTATAATATTTAAAATCAATTCTAATGGCCGATAACAACCACCCCATACCACCCCTCCCTTAACCTTTCCTCTCATCTCACACACCTTACCCTTCTCTTCCCCTGGTCCTCTATTCCACGACCCAATCCAATCCACCCTATCACATATCTTTCTACTACCCTCCCAGTATCCCTCCCCCTCAACCAAACCATTCAGTATCCCTTCCCCTCCCTTCTCACCTCCCTTCCCAAGGTCCCTTCCATTGACCATATGACTTGTTAATATAATATAAATATAAATCAAGAATTGAAAGAAGCAAGTGATTTTTAGAATTATCATTGAACTGTGCCTGATTGAAATGTACTGGAATACTGAATCTTATGAATAAGTACTATTAAAAATGAAATTTTAATAAAAACTCAAAATGATCCCAATAATAATTCCCATGAATTAATAAAGGCTCACAGAAAAAACAAAATGTAATCTTTACAGCGATTACAGAGTAATCTTTACCTGAAACAAAAATTAGCTTCACTTGTTAGGATTCACCCACCACATGGGAAATGGTTACCATGTCAACTCAATTAAATCTTGTTTTGTTTCGATGCGAAAAAATTCCACTTTATCTACTTGAAGATTACCCGCAACAAAAATTCACTTCTGTTTTTTCTGTTCTAAGAGGGAGAGTGAACATAGTGTCAGAGGAAGTAAAGAGGTATGGGGAAATGGTTGAGAGTGTAGATTGTGGAGGGGTGCAAGGGTGGTTGGAAGAGAGTTAAGGATTGAGAGGATGAGAGGGATTGAGTTAGAGGTATGTTAGGATGATAAAATAGTGGCAGAAGGGGGTGAGAGAATATATCGTGTAGGAGGAGAAGTTTGGGTTGAGGGGGTAGGTCGTGAATAAAAGAAGGGGTAGGGTAAGAGCACTTGTGGTTAGCTTTGCGCTGGTTATTGGCACCCCTCCTGATTTTTGTTAGATATTAAGAAAATGCCAACATTTATCTTATTTTGCTGATATTATTTTCATTCTGCTATCATTTTTGCGCATAACGATATATAAAACTTATGTAAAATAATGTCAAATTTAGGTGTAAAATATTAAATTCTCTTTAATTTTTAGGGTGTTAAGAATTTATCGGGTTTTCTAAAAAAATCTTTAGCTGGCGACATGTTTTAAATTTGTTATATCAATATTATAAATAAGTGAATCTGTTTCATTGTTTGTAGGTATTTTAAAGGAAAATTTAAGAGTCACTACAAATACTAATTAAACCTCGGTAATAATGTATTTCTATTAATTTTAGGGAGTGCTAAAAGAAATTAATACATAAAGTAGGGTCTCTAGTTGTTGGCACCCTAGCGCCAATGACCAGACCATGCAATTCTGGAATGGTTTCATTCATTGGCACCCCTACCTCGTCAGTAAAAAGTAAGGTAAAGTAAAGCAATGTAAAGTAAAGTATGTCTTGTGTTGACATAAAGTATTTCACATAGTTTTCATAAAATTAAGTGTTGAAAGTGCTGCGACGACAAAAGTCGTTATTAGTTAGGTGTAAAAGTAACTAAACACGATAATGTACATATGTATGGGACTTCAGAAGCAAAAGCGATTATTGGCATCATAGTTTGATGTTTTCTTTACAAAGTTCACACACTTAAAAGTTCAAAAAATGTTTAAAAGGCAATGAACTTCGATGTTAAAAAAAAAATGTATTTGTCTCGTCTTAGCCAACCCGGTATCCTAAGACGGGCCTCTTTTTAAAATAAAAAAAGCTATGTAATTAAACACTAGATTTTGATGAATTTTATTCGTAGCGTATTGTTTAAACATATTATCTATATTTATGACATATTAGTTACGCAAAATACACTATAAAACGTAAAACAAGCATTAAATAGGGTCTAAGAGAAAATAAGGTTTAAAAAAGTTCAAGGACTCAATATTTATGAAAAGTTCTAAAATGTCGAATATTATTAATCTCAGATCCAGAATTTACTGATATAAATAAAAAAAGCAACATAGTTTAAAAATGTTCTTATTCACGATGTAAAAGCAATAAAGAGGTTAGGTCATTACCATCGGGACCATCGGAAAGTCGGAAAGTCGGAAACGCACAAGTAAAGTAGAATTCGCTTTTACCTACATTTCTCTAGCCTAACCGGGACTCGTCTTAGGAATTTCGCATGATCACTATTTTTTAAATATTTTCATTGGACAGCCTAAAAATTGATGAGATGTAAGTATCAGTTACAAAGTTTACAAAATTATCTATCGAACAAAAACATAACTTACTCCTTCAATGCTATTAATATTATGTTTAGGAATCAAAGATTCTGGATCTCTTACAATATATATGACATGAGAGTCATAGAAGTAGTCCATTGTATATCCGTTGCATATTGTATATCCTCACGAACAATATCCAAAATATAGTTGACTCACGAAATCACTTGAATCGCAAAATTTTTAAATTTTTGGACGAGCTGTCATTTATGATACATTATGTTTTATCACGTTGCTAGGGTATCTTGAAGAACAAATGAATGCAATTCTATGTCCGATACTTTTGCCATACTTAAGTATACATGAAGTATAATCTGTACTTCAGCTATACTTCAGCTATACTTTTGCTAAACTTTAGCTATACTTCAGCTATACTTTAGCTATACTTTAGCTATACTTTAGCTGTACTTCAGCCATACTTCAGCTATACTTTTGATATACTTTATCTATACTATTTCAATATACTTGAAGTATGGGATCGTCTCATTTACCATACATTTTGTATACTTTGGAAAGTCAATGAATGATCACACCCATACTTATGATTTTTACTCGGGAGTGTAATATTAAATTAAAAAGTTGACAATAAATTTCGTAATAGGAATGATATAATAATTATAATATATAACATGAAAAATATGTAATATAATATAATACAATACACTCAAAGCCCGAGTTAAGCACCCTCACTATATGCTATTCCTAGAACAGATAGCCTCGGAATGTGGTTATGTCAAGCCTCGCCATCCAAAGGAAAGTGTTCATGCAGCATCGCCTGTTTCGTTTGGATTCCTCCAAGATATGCTGAAGGCCAAGGCAAGCAATGCCCAAAACTGTGCTTAACTCGGAGGTTGAGTGTAAATCGTTTCAAACGCTTCTTTTATCATTTTCAAACGTTTATATTTTTAAACGTAATCGGTTTGTCCACTCTTGTGGACAAACGTGGACTTTTTACGACCCCCCCCGCCCGAACTGGCATCTCTGTCTACGCGGACTTATTCCATATTTTATGATAATTTCAATGTTCGTGGTATTCAAAAGCAAGGAAGCCAAAAGGAGCGGTGAATTGGCTAAAAGTTCAGTTTTGCTTGAAAACATAAGCTTCATGATACAAGGAATAAAGTTCTTAATCAATGTTTTAACGCAATTACTATGCCAACAGCCATACCACGCTGAAAAAACCAGTTCTCGTTAGATCACTGAAGTTAAGCAGTGTTGGGCGCGGGTAGTACTTGGATGGGCGACCATTCGGGAATACTACTAATTGCGTGCTGTTGGCGTGTCGTGGGTGTGGTGAGCCCACACTTGAAGTTATTTACTACAAGAAACTATCCACCTAGAAACTACCCGATTCGGGTAGTGTCACGCCTACCACGAAAGGGAAATGGCTTAATGGTATACATACCGAAACGTTGATAGGTTATGTGAGTGTAGTGCCAAGCACTACAAGTTTGGGACTACATACTTATTTTTAATACTTTTTCAAGTTTTTGCCAACTTTCAATAACAATTTAACATTTCAGTGTGTTCTACGTCAAATTTAGAGTGTAGGTATAATTATCATTATTTCAGAATTCAATATTTTATGTGTTTATTTATTTCCTAAAGTCTAAATTTCCTCGTAAGATACCAATAACTGGTGCTTTTACCCTATGAATGCAGAGGAGGAGAGGGAGAGCACAAGAGTAGTTTTGAGGGATTAAATCCTAGTTATGAAAATTCCTCAAATGAAGGGTCTTTTTTCAAGACGTTTCAATCTTGTTGTTAATAATAATTTACTTTTAGAGGCTTGAGCCTAGAACCAATATTTTTAGTGAGTCCAGGGAAGCTGGAAAAGGGCGGCAAAGTTCACCGCAATCGGTGAGCGTAGCCTAAATATATTGGGTGACCCTAGGGGCCTACGCACTGCGAATTTAATATCGTTTACATCAAAATACTCAAATTCAAAAATCAAATGTCTGAATCAGAGATTTGGCTTTGTAGGTCTAATTAAGATTAAAAATTCTTCAGTTTTAAGTGCGTACACTTACACAATCTCAAATTGTCCAATTAAGAATGCTACAAGTTCAAGTTTGAAAAGTTTATTTAATGCAAATTTGACGATATGACTGATATATTTGTTCCAATGCGAAGAGAATCTTCAAGATGCAACGAGAAAATCTTTGAAAACAGGTTCTATTCGTGACATTTTTCGAAGAATTTTTTCAAAAATTTGTATATTTATTGTAGAATCAGTCTGTTTAGTAATGATAATGATATCAATGTGTTACATCAACTTATCAAAACTTTTTCTTCTACAATAGCAACTGCCGGTTTGCATTCGTTTTCCTTTTTGGAATTCGTTTGATCCCATTCCTGGGGATTTTGTATTACACTTATTTGCTCACTGTCAGCTGAGCAGGGTGGGGAGACAGCGCTGCGCTGGTTTCACGAGAAATACAAGCGCACAGTGGCTTTTGGAGTAGCAGCAGGTGCGTTTGTGTAATCCATTGATATATAGTATATATACTATGAATTCGGAATCCAAAAAATTATTTACAAATATATAGTTTTTTGTATTATTTAAAAACTAATTGCTCTTTTGATTTTTTTGTGAGTGTTTCAATAATTCGCCGAATTAGTGACGTGTCGTGGGATGACAGGTGTATCAATATTATTAAATGATAAGGATTCAGTTCCAGACGAATAAATAACGAGAACGAATTTTCAGCCTCTTTGAACAAAACACGGAGGAAAATGGTACTTTAAAGGTGAGTCGAATTAGAATTTTATTCGACTTCCACGTTCGTTGATCTCAAAGACTGAATAGAAGTAGGTTTTTCTTCGATTTTATAAAAAAAGTTACAATCTGTTTCTATAATGGTACTGTAATGATCAACTTTAACAAAAAGTTGGTTAAAACTTTCCTTGAGTAGTTTCTATAGATGTGTACTTTTTAGAATATGTAAAAAATTAAGAATGAGGTAAAATAACTATTATTTTGAAGATTCCATTTTGTAATTATTGGCTTGTGACTATATTGTAACATTGCAATCTTCATATAAAGAAAAATACCTATTTTTTATTTCTGTCTTAATTGAAGTCTTGAAGATTCAGTATTTTAGTCATTTTCTTGAAATGTTGTTTTAATCAAAGTGTGGGAACGCAATTGGAGATCTTGAAAATGGATCCTCCAGAGTCTTGGACGTTTGTGCGGTCAACGGTCGCGAGATTTGAATGCCCGCAATCTTTCTTCTCTCACGAGCTCACCTATAATCTTTATTCATAGGTTCTATGTGTGGAAATCGCCATTTCAATCCTTCATATGAAATTTTAATGTGCTAATTTGTGTTATTTCTCTTCTGAGTAAAAGAAAAACTTACAAATCATAAATAAATAGTCAGTAATTATATTTCTCTCTACAAAAAAAATACATAAAAGTAGAATAAATAACGTAATTAATTGTGTAGGTAATTATTATAGCAATCTCATACTTAAAGAACAAAATTATCACTGATCTTCCACAGAGTCTCAATATTTTTCCACGCATTATTATCTGCCACACAGTATGATATTAAAGCCTGCTGGACCAGCAAAATAATGTTATGGTCGAACTTATTTATGTTTTACATTCGTTATTATTTTATTTGATTACAATAAAATTGTAAAAAATTGGTAATATGAAATTCCGGTTGTTGTTATATATTTTATCGTCGACGATAATTTCACTTGTTTTTATTTTTGTAGTATATCTTTAATCTTGTAATCGAGTTTATCATTTATATCCAAAACCTAATGTGGTATTATTTCAAATAATTATACATTTTGTAGTAATTACATCTATAAAAACAGCGGTTTAAAATGTATGACGATTCCCTCAAGCAGGAAAATATAGTAGCAACTAACGTAAAATTATGAATACCTATAACTTACAATTTTTCGCTCGGTAATAAAACTGGCTCTGGTATTAAAGTTTTCTTTATGGGTTACGAAATGTATGAAGATCACGAAGGTATGGGTTTTACGCTTTATTTGAAATTATTCTTCAAAAAAATAAACAATTGAATAGAAAATAGAAAACGCCATTTACAACATAATTTATAGTAAGAAACATATTTTACTTGATAAAAGGGCTTTAATTGGGTGCTAAGTTCCTTTTCTTCGCTTTAAATTGATTCCCTACTTGTAGTTATTTGAGGAAATTGTTAATAGCTAAATGAATGTCAGTAATAAATTTTAAAACTAATTTTATTTTTTGCATTCGCAAAGCACCAACACCATAAGGGTCATATTTCTTTGAAAAAATAATGCATATTTTTTCAGTTTAAGTGAATATGTAATCATAAAATATAATATTTATTCAAAAAACTGATGATTTCTTGTTTAAATAGAAATTGTAGAGACAAAAAATGATTGGTTTCTCTTCTATATTTTACAAGAAACATTATTATTGTTATTATCATATACATCTGCCTACAAGGTTTCTAAAGAAATTGAGTCAAATAATCGTTCGTTGTTGACGTCAAGTGCGTACATCACAATAATAATGTTATTATGATGAACGCCAACTTGATCCTATGCAATTCCGTAAGTTGTAACGGCATTGACGAGGGCATTGGAAAGTCAAGGGTTAATGGAACATGACACGTGAGAAAGAGTTATTCATTTGAAAAGTAACAAGATTCGCCAATCGCTGTCGTGAGGTATCAATCATATATAGTAAAATGAAGAAGAAAATCAATACATTACTAAAAGTTGTAAAATATCACGAATTTCAAAAAATCTGATCGTGCTAGTTAGTTCTTATAGTACAGTATAGTAGAATAAAGGAATTTAGGTGGTGCCCTAAAAAAGCTTTAACTAGTTTTCCCTACTTCAAATGCGGTCCCAGTCCAACCCCATCGAGAATAAATAGAGCATTTATTGATCATTATTTTCAAGCCGGAACGAAACCATATATGCGTAAGGTCTCCATTTAATGAGAATTAGTTGTATACATTAGTAGGTATTACTGCCTGGTTACCGTCTCAAATAATAATTTTTTTTATTGAAAATAGAACCTTAAATTGAGTTTTAAATTCTACAGAGAAGTATAATTTCCTTGAATTCGCCCAATTCAATTGGCTTGACTGGAATTCGGATACTTCAATTTAGCGCAACGAAATTGAATCGACTAGAATTCAGTCCAATTAGTTTGATTTCAGCCAAATTCAAGTGTACATGTATCAGTATTTTAAGTTTAATATGGATACTTTGAATATACTCTGATGAAGCTAAATTCAGTCGACGTTGAAAACAGTTGAAGTACATATGATTATTTGAAACCTCGACAGTTTTGTGTCAGTGGAGTTCTATTCAGTTATTCTTTTATTTTATCTACTTTTATATTGCGCGGAAGCACTGTAATCACCAAACAGCCATGAAAAATGTGTACGTACGTTAAACTTTTCGAGAAATGCCAACATAGTCATGTTTATTTACTTCGTATCTACCTCAACTTTCCAATTGTGTGTTTCTAAATCTAACTTACAATTAGAACTTCTGAACCGGGGTAAAAAGAGAAAATTGAATTTATCAGAATGCAAGCAGAAAAGAATGACAATTAAGGCTAGAGGCTGGAAAAGCTTAAGCTTATAAAAAGATAACAGAAGTGCTAATAGTAAAACGTACAGAGCCACTAATATCAAACACAGTATTTAAAAAAAAAGAATGATTATTTTCAAAATATTCCGAATTCGATTTTTGATTTTTTTTTCTGATAGTCAAGCAAATACAATTTTATTTCTGCCAAGGCTTCGATTTAATTTAATTATTCGAATTTCTATTCAATGCTATGACTTTTATTTGGACTTAGTTCAACTAAATTGACTAGAAATCCCAGGAATTCGCGCCAATTCAGTCCAATTGACTTTAATTAACTCAAATATAGTACAATTCACTTTTATTTAATCCAATTTAATTGAATTGACTAAAATTCAGTATATTTCACTAGAATTCAGCCGGATTGAATTGCATTAATCGAAATTAATTTCAAATAAATTACTTTCAAAATCAACTATTTGGATAAAAATGAACTTTTTTGTTGAGAATCCAACTATTTTGTAAAAAAATGGTCTCTTTATTTGGAAAATGTATCTCTTTTGGTAGGAAAGTTATTTTATTTTATTAAAAATGCAACTGTTCAGTTAAAAAATAATCTGTTTTTGTTAAGGATTGAACTATTTTTTCGAAAATTCGTCCTTTTTTATTTGAAATTCATCTGCCTACTAAAACATTCGGATTTTTTGCTTTAAAATGCAACAATTCGCTTGAAACCATAACTACGTTTCGTTGAACTTCAATCTTTTTTGTTTAAGTATTCGACTATTTGGTAGAAAATTCATCTTTTTATGTTGAAAATTCAACTACTTGGTTAAAACTGCAACTCTTTTGTTGAAAATTCGTCCTTTTGCTTAAAAGTTCAGCTATTTATTTGTAAATGTAACTATTTGGTTGAAAATTTAATTATTCGTCAAAAATTCAACCGCCTTGTTGAAAATTCATCTTCTTGGATAAAAAATTCCTTCTTTCGGATTGAAAATTCATCTTTTTTATAGAAGAGTTCTTGGCTGAATATACACACAGAAAAAACTGAGGGATCAGTAATGCTGCGACTCAAGTGAAACTTGGGATCATTTAGAACTTAGGCTCTAAAGGAACTCTTATTTAGGGTTCCTTTTTAGTTTGTTCATATCCGATAGATGGCCATCGGCGGTTGCCGACGTTTTCCACTGCGCATGTGCCGAGAAGCGCGGGCCTATTTGAAATCAATAAATACTATGAACAGTCATACAGATAAATGTTGACAAAATTTTTTTATTCTTATCTAAAACAAATTGAAATGAATTATAGAAATACCTAGCTTCTTGAAAAAATTTTATATTAACCTGATATTGCAAGTGTATATTATATCATTTCGAATAGTCCCGCGCTTTTTGGGCATGCGCAGTGGAAAACTTCGGATTTGCAACATAACCTTAAAAACTGTCACATTTCATATGCGATATCCTCCTTTCAAGAATGACTAATGTCTATGATTTTAGTTTCTTCATTTAATTTTTTCCAGTGCAATATTATTTATTTCCAGTTATAAAGCATAATGTGCATCATTAACTTGTGCAATCTTTGAAGTGAGTCAAGGCAGAAGTGAGAAAAAGGCTCTATTAGAACCATTTGAATCCACACTTGGGTTCATTTAGAAACCATTTATCATTTTGGGTTCCTTTTCAGCAAGAGAGGTTCCTTTTTGTTGCAGCTCCTTTGGAACCAAAAATTGGTTCTAATAGAAACCCCAGTTTTTTCTGTGCATCTTTGTAGGTTGAAAATTCAACTGCTTGGTTAAAAATGCAACTATTTTGTTGAAAACTCGTTTCTTTTGCTCAAAAGTTCAACTATGTAAGTATATTTGAATGCAACGGTTTGGTTGAAAATTCATATTTTTAGTTTGAATATTCAACTATAGCGTTAACAATTAAACTGTTCTATTGAAAATTCGACAGTTTAGCTTGAAAATTCAACTCTTTCGTTGGAAATTCATCTCTTTTAGTAGAAAATAATTATTTTTTGTTTAAGAATGAAAGAAGTTGTCGGAAATGCACTATATTTCGAGTGTTCAAAATAGACTAACGTAGTTTTTGAACGGCCCCTTGCATCAGGATCAGTACCTGTTCAGTCCAATTTGCTTGAATTCAATCCCACATTCACTTTTATATTAGTCTTTACTAGTATCGTCGAATTTGAAAGTGTTGTAATTTTCAAAATTGTTTTGAAAATCTAAAAATGGCAAATCCTCATTTGAATAATCTAAAGTAATTTCTATAAGTGTCGATAATCAACATCTAACAAATTTAAATACCCAAATTTATAATCTACAACTCTTGGTGAAGGAATCTTCATTTTTTAATAAAATCCCAAATTTGACGATTTCAAACCGAAAATAAAATTGTTCTGAAAATCTGCAAAGTTACGACATCCTTTTGAGAGACCTGATCTCGTTCTTGTCTTCTGCAGGTCAATAACACGATCTTGTAATACACCGTGTAAACTTGTTATGGCTTGGATCGTTCGTGCCAATTCGTTTCTGCCAAAAATCGCCGGCACATGGACGTGGGCCAAGTTCAGTTCGCGGAATTAATGGAACGCGATGGAAACCGGTTGACAGTCGGCTGAGACCTGAGACGTGGAAAGAGCAGGTTCACCGTCAGGGTTCTTTTACGATCTTTCTTTCGCGGCACGAGACATGTGAAATTGACAACAAATAAAAAATAAATATATATAAAATGAATCTTTCAACTTTTCAAATGCTCCAATTACAGATAGTATTTTCAGTTTTTACTTTCTCATCCTAATGAGAAGGTATTAGTTTTATGTCAAATTTAACTTCGTCGTTTTTCATCAAATCTCCGCGTTTTGAGACCCCCTGAGTCAGAAAAAACGATTTTTACGAAGTCTGTTGTGTGTCCGTCTCTAGTGTGTCTCTAGTCTGTAGGCACGGTATCTTTCGAAAGTCTGGTCAGTTTGGATTGAGCTGCTTTAGCACACGTTTTTTTAGGCATAAAACGAAAGAAGAACTTCGTTAACCAGCCATTTTTGATCAACGATTCTGGTTTTATCTATCGGAAATGTTTTTTAAGAAATCATAAATTCCATTTTCCAGAAAAACTATACGAGATATGAAAAAAATATTAGGAAGCAAAGTTGTTCATCTTAAAAAGATGAAAAAATTGGTTTGAAACCATTTTTTGATAAGACACATATTTTTCGTTTTAATCGTGACACATTCTATTATATATTAAAAATTCCATTTTTCGGTCAAACTATGCAAGACTCGAAAAGAATTAATTAACAAAAATATTTTAGCCAAAGAAGATCTACAAATTTCTTGTAAATCTTTTTTGATAGAACGTTTTTGTTTTGATAGTAAAAAATAACATTAAAAACAACCTTTTGGAAAAATGGCACAAGATACGAAAAAAAATGAAAAAACAAAAATTGTCCACCAAAAAAAGATCGACAAATTTGTTAGGGTAAGTGTGGGTATTACAGCGGAAAAAAAATCAAGACGACTTTTGAAGATAAAAAACAAGTGTTTGAATGGGAAATTCGTTGCGCATTAATTCGTAAAGCAATATTTGGTATTTAATCAATAGAATTCATTTGTTAGAACGTGAAAAGAAATTAGATTTACGTAAAAAATGCAAATCTAAAAAAAATGTTCCATGTAGATATTACTGCGGGTTTGCATGAGCTACCGCGCGTCAACTACCGTGGTAACCCAATTACTAAGCTGGTAATACTGCTATTTTATTTCAATTGAAGTTACCAATAATTTAGGAGATTTAAACCTTGTAACGTATGTTTTATATTTTTGATCACATGAATTAAAAATCACTTAGGTGAAAGACACACTGAGCCACTGGCAGGCATTATCACGGGCGACTAAGTAAGGTTAGTTTTGAGGTTATGATGTAGCGCCTGTTGGCGCCTGGAAAGCCGCGGTGAAACATGCAAAAAGGCAAATCGTGCGCCAAATACTGATTTATTGATTTATTTATGATAATGAAAAATATATCACATAATAATGTTATGAATTGTTTCAAAGCATTATATACATTCAAAACATTCTAAATCATTATTTATAATTGAAACCGCAATAATCGGAGCATCCACGGTAATACCCACACTTACCCTATAACTTATTCTTAGATAAGAATCGTAGTTTTTGTTTTAATCGTGAAAAATGAGAATGTCTAAATGTGAGAATGTGTTCGTTAAAGCCAAAGGAGCTTTATCAAAAGTGATTTCACAATCACTAAATTTAAGTTGTGGATGGTTTCAACTTCAATTTTAAAAGTCCCATGCAAAAATGTGGGCGAAGTTGCTTGACCTTCTGACGATCTCTCTAATTTTCTAGAAATAATATTTTCTTGTTCGTGGCTTTTTGCAACCCTCAGTACTAATGCTAGTTTTCGGTTTTGTGGTTTTGGGGCCCGTCAATGATGTAGAAGATGTAAATTTCCATCATACGTTCCGGCTCCACATATGGGCCCTCTTCAGTGATTTATTTCAGAAATTTTTTTTTGGTACATTTTGGTACATTGACTTTTGTTTGTATATAAAATTAATTTTTGTTCTAGATAACTATAACACAATAACAATCTTTAAACATTTATATTTAATGCGTGTTATCTTTAATTAGTGGCGAACAACCGTAAATTTGAAACATTAGGTTCTTATTTTAACATTCACCTATAGTCCTAAGACATTATTTTACTACACTTATCCAATTAGAATACTGACTATCACTAATTGCTTACTTTGTAATAAGCATGCAAACCATTAAAAGAGCGAAAATACAAAGTTATAAATCGGAACGTATGATACGGAAAAGCAGACAAATAAAAAATGGCAATTTGTTGTTGAGTTTTAACTAACCTTTGGGTGTGATCATATTGTCTGTCCACCTCCCCCTTCAAGGATAAGACATAACAAACATCAGTATTCTAAGAGAATAAGTGTAGTGCAATAATGTCTTAGGACTATGGGTGGGTTTTAAAATAAGATCTTAATGTTTCAAATTTACGGTTGTTAGGCACTAGTTAAAGATATAGCACGCACTGAATATAAATGTTTCAAGATTGTTATCATATTTCAGTTATATAGAATAATAATTAATTTTCTACTCAAAAAAAGTCGACGCACAAAAATCTGTCTTAGGGTAAAAAGTGAAATGTACTAAAGAATTTGTTCTAGTATAAATCACTGAAGAGGGCCCATATGTGGAGCCGAAAACGTCTGATGGAAATTCAACTCTTCTTCATCGTTTACGGACCCCAAAGCCACAGAACAGAAAACTAGGATAAGATTTTCGGTATAACATGCAAAGATCAAAATGACCAAATAAATCAGTTTTTTTTTAGTGAAAATAAGGCTCCGTCTATGAGAAAGCAAATTTATTTTATGCCTGTGAGGAGAATTGAACTATATTCGTGATCGAATTTTCGGCTCCGTCCGAATACAACATCATTGCAATGGAGAAAGAAAAAGAGGAGAGGTATCAAGACCTTAAAAGAGAGCTGCAACGACTGTACCCTAAATATTCGGTGCGATTAATCGTTCTTGTGATAGGTGCTCTCGGAGGTGCGAAACTATCACTGGTTCGTAACCTTAAAGCCACACCCGCGTGCCAAAAATATGCCAAGGCACTTGCGAGATGGATGCAGAAAGCTGTCATGCTTGGGTCGCTTCATGTCCTCAAGACACACTAGGGTTTCGCTGGCCTGTCCTTGTGATTTCGTCATGCCCTGTGACCACCCATCTCACGGTTGTGAGACGTGGCGATTGGTGTGATTTACCGCGATTCTACTGGGGGCTATTGATATTTTTCAAATGGCAGTTGCTCTCAGTAGGACTCTGCGGTGGTTGTTTAACTCTTTTTTTTAAATTATATATATTACCGTTTTAACCCGAATTTAGTTAAAACTAGTCCTTTTGTAAGAACTTGAAGTTTTTTTCAATTGCATCTCATTTCGTGTTTTAACTGAAAATATCAGATAAAACTAGATTCACCCAATTGTGCTTCTGAAAGAACTAATGTTACCTGTTGTATACAGTGTATTTCGAGATGTGACCAACCTCCTCTCACAAATCGGGTTCACGGTGTGCTCAAACAAAAATATCCTCTTCTTGACCATGAAATCGATAATAAGATGATACCAAAAGTTGGAATATATTTCAAAATTGCGTCGTTTTTGAATAACACTTTTGGACAAAAATACTGTGGCTATTGAGGCGAAAGAAAAGGGATGGGTTCGCCGAAAACTCTCTTTTAAAATTATTATGTGCGATGACATTTTGGATTTTCCGGAAATGACCGAAAGAGATTTGAAGATTCTATTCACTGGATCATACCAAAATTCTCAAGCGGTGTCATATTTGGCAGAAATGCTTGAAAAAGATGGCAAACTGAACATTGAGTATGCTAATGATGAGAAAAATGTACTTAAATTAAAAGTAACATCCAGACATATTTCTCGCACAACATATAGATGTTTCTTAAGATACAAACCTCACAGCGTTGGGGTTTCTGGTCTAACAGATTACGCTTGCGAGTGTACGAATGGTAGACGAACTTTTGGTTGATTTAAGATGATAGCGAGGAAAATTAGAACCCCAGTGATAAAGAGTTCATGTGAGAGGCGCGAGGGGACTCACAATAATAAAGCACCCCGATTTGTGAGAGGCGAGGGGACTCACAATAATAAAGCACCCCGATTAGTGAGAGGCGAGGAGGTTCACATGAACAAGCGCACTGATTTATGAGATGCGAGGGGACTCACGTTGAAAAAAACACCCCGATTTCTGAGAGGCGAGGGGACTCACGTTAAAAAAGCACCTTGATAAGGAGTTTTAAAACGTACTGCAACCTCCTCGTGGTAAACTGTGGAAACTAAGATTTACGTACATAGGCTAAATGCAGACGTCCTTTATAGAACAGGCCAGCGCTGCGTGTGTGATTTTTTCAGTCATGTTATACCGCTGCAAAAAAATCGGTAAACATATATGTTAAGGCAGATAACTTATAAGGATTTTCCTGCGAGAAAATTAAGAGATTTATTTTTCAACAGAAGTTTTTTCTTAATGGTCTCATTGATATTGATGACACTTATTTTCATAAAAATAGATTGAGCCGCTGGATGGTGGCATTCCGTAGACGTGTGGGAGGGTGCTGTATGAGCAGCGTAGCGCTGCATGGTTTTTATTTTTTACCCATGTTATACCTCCACAAAAATTCAGCAAAAATATATGTTCAATCTGATAATCTGAGGATACTTTCCACAAAAATGGTAGGTGTATCTCCAAAATATGACGTGAAAACAAATGTTGAAAAATTCAAAAAAATTGTGTTTGTTCTTATTTTTTAATGAAAATTTTTTCATATTTTTTTACATTACTCTCATTGGAGAGTTACATAATCTCAAACCCACGATTCCATTTGAAAAAGAAGACCTCACAATTTTAAATAATTTTAAATTACAATATTTCAATAGTAGTTTTTCGAAAGTAGGAAAAGCATCATAAATCGTTTCCGTAGTTACATAGATATAGAACCTTGCACCTGAACCTGAAATGTAACATCAACAATGAGCAAGAAAAAAATAGGAAATGCTTCTATGGCTTCTGGTGATCGCTCACTGGATAGACTGCCACTGCTGCCAGGCAGACCAGTGGGGCAGTGGCCTGCTAACCATGTATGGCTATAAAGTATTGAAAAAATGCGTCATGCATGCAATTGGGATAAGCTCTCAATCGATTTCCTGATGTCGATTGAAAGTACTTCCAATGATCTTTCATGGCTTTCTTCCTCGTGCAATGTTACATAACTCGCAGTCGCAAGAATGATTTGAAATCTCGTTTAGAATGCCCATAAAATCACTATAACTTCTGCACATTATTATATCCCCGATTTCTGCCTTCTATCGATTCACTGCATTCCAGCCGTAAAATATTTATAAACAGATTTTGGTCGAGAACTTCATTGCCGCAAGACTGAATCGTTTTTTTAAGTAGGATTTTTCACAGTAGGATACTCATTTTTAGGAAGCTTTATTTTTGGTGACGGAATAATTTCCTACTTTTATTATTTTTAAAGAATTATTTCAGGTTTTCGCTAAGTTATTTTAAAAGAAAATAATATCTCTCTGGTTTTAATTTATATGACGTACAAATTCAAAGATAAACAAGATTTTTTGTTTTTTCATTCGTGAAATTGTTTCGATTTTATTGAAGAATAACCTCGAAATTCTACAAAATAAAAATTGAAGAGGTCATAAAGTTCATATGGATACTTTGGCAAAGAATTGTATTTTATTTCAGAGTAGTTGAAGGGTGGCAGTACAGAACTAGATAACCAATTAAATAGAATTTTTTTCACAATAGCGAAAAAAATTATGTAATATCAAAATTACCATTTGAAGATTAAACAAAAACGTATTATCGAGCTACAGTGGTGCTGAATTGAGGCCAAAAAAGTCACAGTAAATCCCCGAGATATTATTTATCTAAAGTTGGATAAAAACGTTGCAAACAATTGACAACTAAAATTATCCGACGACGGATAATTTTTATCTGCCTCGTGATAAAAATTATCTGCCGTCGGATAATTGTAGTTTTCAATTGTTTGCAGCGTTTTTATCCAACTTCAGATAAATAATATCTCGGGGATTTACTGTGGTTTTATTACTAAAAAGTTATCCATGTTCAAAGAAATATATGTGGAAGTTGCCAATCTGAAAGTGACACTACACTAACCTTAAATTGAAACAGGATCGGCTGCGGGCTGCGATAACAAATTAAATTTTCAGTTAAAAAAATAAAAATATGCTTCCGAGATATTAATTATAGTTTCTAAATACAGGTAAACAAATTTTGATGCAAAACAGTTAGCCAATTCCGAAAAAATAGACTACGAATTTGAGATTAAAATTTCATGGGTTTTCTCCTCAAATATCGATCGGCTGTATGAAAATAAAAAATATTTCATTTAAATAATTATTGATATTTGTTTTTTTTTTTTGTGAAAAAATTATTAATAGATTACAATTTTTAAGAAATTTTATCTAAACTTTTATTTAAAATTAAAAAAAAATTATTGTATCAAAAAATAGTATTTTAAATAACATTATTTCAGCGGGTAATCCCAGAGATATTATTTATCTAAAGTTGGATAAAAACGCTGCAAACAATTGAAAACTACAATTATCCGAAGTCAGATAATTTTTATCACGAGGCAGATAACAATTATCCGTCGTCGGATAATTATAGTTGTCAATTGTTTGCAACGTTTTTATCCAACTTCAGATAAATAATATCCCTGGGATTTATTGCGAGCACAATGTTTATATTTTTTGACGATTTTTTCATGCAATGAACCCATTTTCCACAAATATGTTAGTTATATCTAGTTCTGTACTGCCACCCTTTAAATATGAGCACATATTTAATAATGCAATATATCTACAATTCTTGTGTGATAAGACGCGTTGAATTAAAAACAATTAAAAATAACTGACAAGTCGTGCTTAGCTTAATTGGCGCATTTGCCATTGCGGCCAAGGCGCGACCGTCTTTCAATTCTCGTCTATTAAAACAAACACATATATGTCACATCGTGACTTCTTCGCTGTAATCAGTCGTAGCCAGGAGGGAGGATGGCCCAGGTTTGACTCCCCCCTCCCCCAAATTCTTGAAACGTGTACAAATATACTCTCTTGTACGCCGCTGCTTATCCCCTCCCTAAAAATATTGTCTGGCTACGCCTTGAATGTATGTCAATTAATACCTATTATACAGGGTGTCCACGCCAGGGCTTACCGAAAATTATGCAACCCGTCTTACACGCCAATGCTATTCTTATGGCCGTGTACAGCGGGTTTCATACTTCTTGGTAAGCCCTGGCGTGGACAACCTGTATAAATCTGAAAAACTCATAACTTATTATGCGTTGTTTTTATTTTATATCAGTGGAATTTTACTATTCACTCAAATTTCAATTTTTTAACTCTCTTCTAAGTGTAGAAAAATCGTGAATTTGGACTATAATTTCAGTAGAAATAGTCACTGATACCACAATAGAATTTTACTGATTCAGATATAGTCAAAATTAAGTCACTGCGCATTACATTGACAATTATATGCTCGGTGAGATTCGATGCCGAGATCACTTTCAAAATACAATTTTTGTTTATTTTCAAAATTGAAATATTATTTTTACAGTACTTGATTATAATGTTGAAATGTTCAAATTATATAAATGCTATAATTTATATATCAAATAATTTGGAGCAAATGCAACTTCAAATTTTTGCTGTAATTTTATAATTCTAAATGAATTGAATTTAAAATTATTGCTAGGTAGATTTTTTTGCTTTAAACAAATTTTTAACAGAAGAATAACGTAAATTCATTGTTCTTAAACTTAAATTTTTTATTTTTGAGTGTTCTAAGTTCCCCTCTTTTAATTGAGACCTCCAATTTCAAACAGTTATATTTTGAGGTTTTCAATTTTAACTTGAGCGATATTGACCGGAACCCTTTCAAATTTTAAATCTCTAAAAAATTTAAATTTAGACATTCTTTAATTTCTAATGCTTCAATTTCTAGTCTTGATGGTTTACAAATTGTGCGATTCAAATTAAAACTTTGAAACTACTTTTTGAATTTGTATTATTTTCAATTTTCTCAATTTTCAATTCTTCAGTTTTTTAATTATTTGTAGGTACCCGAAGTATTTTGAACGTTAGAATTTTAATGTAAACAATTTCTGAACGTTATAAGTTCAAAGTTATTCAAGTCCTCCTCAAGATGATAAATTACACATTATAATAAATTGTGTTCAAATTAATGGTCAACAAATGTATACAACAAAAATTAGATACATAAATAAATAATATCTCTTAACTATGGATTGGATGCAATCTCTTTAATCCAATTATATTCAGCCTACGTTATGATTATAACTGATCCTAAAAAGTTGAAAATGTCTTCAAAAACATTACTCTGGACCGTAAAATGTAAATAAATAGCTAAACAGGTATTTGACTCAGTTTCATAACTCCAACTTCATACACAATCTCATTTGAATAGCAATTAGCATAATTTGAATAGATCTAGGGTCTTCATCTCTTCTCAAAGATTTCTTAATTGGCCATTTGCTCTGAAAAATACAGAGTACATTTCACATAAAAACTACTGTGGAATGACAATGTAAGGAGGTCGCAAGAAATTATCCAAATTTTACTGAAAATGCCTGAAATTCCCACGGTTCCACTGTTGCCCTTTTGTCTTGTTTATGATACTGAAGTCTTAGCCAGTGTCATTCTTCAGCCACGTTTTTTTTTAAAGCGTGAATTCACGGTCAGCAGTGGCTACTAGGAACGGGTTTGTGAAGTGAGAGGCGAATAATATCCCACGGAAAAAAATCGCACAATGGGGCTAAACCATTAAATCCGCTGCCGATTGTCAAACTTTAGATTGACAAATTGGTTAAGATAAACGACAAGTATATAGAAAAAAAGAAGAAAGAAAGTGCATGCGTTTAACTATTTACCCTGTTTACCTAGATGATAAAATGGCAGCACCGTTGAATAAAGTGGGTCGAAATATGTAGTTTTGACCAAAACCTAACTTCGACCTATGACTCGATCGGTTCTGAATAAATGTTTCGATTCAATCTTTTTATGGGTAAATTCCGCTCTTCCATATTTTGGGAGCAGCTTATTGTTTTTTTACACTCATAATCTGATTTTTGAGTATTTTTTGTCTCTCATGCACAATTTCGATGTTATGACTTAGGCTTTTATGATTTAACACCCTTCAGTTTTCTGTAATGAGAAAAACTACATATTGGGTTACAGATTTTATGATATTTTTTAGCTTTCAGGGGAAAATAATTACAATTTTAAATAAGGTAGCTATTAACGAAAAAGTATAAAAATCTTTTTGGGAAGTTTCAATCTCACTCTCATAAAAAAATGGATAGATCAAAACATTACATTCCTGGAAACTTTTTTCATGGGTTAATAAGAAATATTTTCATTTTAAAATTGGAATTAATTTTAAACACATATTATATCCAATTTTGTAGACAATCGCTTTATATTTATCAAACGGAGTGCTCACATGATAGATTTACTGAAATTTCGCATGTCGATAAACGCGGGATTCGATTAACGAGGATAGTTCCCTTTATTCATAATCCTTTGCACGTATATCTTAGATACCCATAATCTACACAGAGTGAGAAATTTTAAGTCATAAAGTCTGTAGATTGATCCATATTTTCAAGATATGGCGATGTTTTGAATGTTGGGTGTAGGAAGCATATGGAAAAAAAGAATCTTTTGAACATGATAGCTCTCAAGATAGCTCGCAAGATATGTAGAATATTCTTTTTTTTCTTGAATATGTAGCTTGATGCGCTGCTATGGAATCTATTATGAATTACATATATATGTTATTATAGCGCTTTATACACACGTTCTTCACTCTCCAGTTTATACAATCTAGAATTTATATTATGTGCGTCATGACTCTCGTGATCTTCACAACCAAGATTGAGATGAGCGTCTGTTGGAAGATGTAAAATTGCAAGGAAAGAGAGACTGCATAGAATAGAAAATGATTCAAATCAGTGAAAACTAACTGTGAGAGTCAATTACATTTTTTTGGAAATCAGTAACGAACTTTTGCATGCGTCAATCAGTTTTGTATAGTATAGAAAGTTACAATAATTTTAGTAACGTTTGCTGAAACTACAGTAACATTTTCTATTGTGAAGTCCGTAAAAACCTACTACAATTTGAGTCATTCAGCACGAATTGAGGTATCCAAATGTTCGTAACTAATTCCGAGTGAAATTTAACTGATGAAAAGTCCATTAATGTTACACTTATTTTCCAGTAAAACTTCATCAAATGATGCTACTCTCTTAATTTTGATCAGTAAACCCGTATCCCGCTTTCATTAGCGGTTAAATAATTGATTAATTTAATTCCAGGACCTTTCTCTCTTTTTTTTCGTGGCCGACAGGAATTTTTCAAAAAATTGAATTGTAGAATTTTTCTCGCAAATTCTCTGCAACAGTTGTCTCTGCAAAATAGTTATAGGTCGCAAAAAGTTCAAAGAAGGTCCTCCTCAAAATGTAGAAGTACAAATTTTACAAAAGGATGATAAAAAATAAAAAGGTCGAGTTGTTGTGAAAATAAACTTGATATATTTTCTGAAAAATTGACGTTATTCTGTTAATTCTGACCCTTTTTCTATGTTTGCCCTGGATTGAGAAGGAAGGACGGGAAACATCTTCCAAATCTGGAAAGGAAACTCATATATCTCGATGAGGTCAAAATATATAATAGTTTAAAGGACAAATTTGTGTTTCATTTTCATAGTGGAAAAATACGTATTGCTTAATTTCCTCTAGAAAACCAACATATGTTGTTGTCAAGTCTATAGAATTATGACAAATGTGACCTGAATTCAAATGGATTCGGTCGGAAAATACTTCAAGAAATATCCATCAGAAATGAGGTAGTTACATTAAATATAATAAACTTTTGCATTGAATCTATTGTACCAACCATTAGAAATAATTCACGGAAGAATCAGTGATTATTTTTTCACTGATTTATTTCAGTGACAACTTACTCGCGTCTTTCACAAACATTCACTGATTTCCGAATGAGAGGGAAAAAAGTACCTCAGTTATCAGTGAAAACCTACAATACTGATTGAAATAGTGGAAATACAGAAAAATATTCTGTTTAAAATGTGTAAAACAAAAGACAGCAATTTTTATCCGCTGACTGACAATTTTTATCGATAAGCGGATAAACAAAGCTGTCAACTGTTTCACACAGCTGTCAAATTTATCTGGTAGGGGATAAATGTTATTTTCGCGCAGATTAAAAGTGTGCTATGAAAGTATCTGAAGTTACGAAAGGTCTGGTTTTTTTCTTTGTTCATACATTGAAATACATCTAGAACTGATTCAATTAGTCAAATATTTACTAATCCATATGGAAAGAGCAATGCTTTGTTTTCAAGATACCTATAACACACACAGAAAAAATAATTAAAGTTACAGGGATTCTATGTTACAATATAGTGACAGCATAGCTTTTTATGCAGACCTTACTGAATTTTCTGCAAATCTTGACAAAATTTCTACGTATATTATTAATTTACGGATATTTTCTGAAAATCTTACACAGGCCTCACAGTCCCTACACTGTAAAAACTATGGTTCCATTTTATTTGAGCATCATTTTTTTAGCGTCCTGTTATAATACCAAATTGTCTTTTCGAAGCCTTCGTTCGTGCTATTTTACTTTGCTAACTTCAGATTCAAAAGTGGTAAGTACTAGCGAACTAAAATAATGCACAGGGCAACTGTTTTAATTTCTTGCAACTCCATGCTTAAGAGAAACAGAAAACATATTTGAAACAGAAAAAATTTGATTCTCACTTCGGTCCTGTTTCGATCCAAAAAAGTTGTACTAAAACGTCATTTAGTGGCATCAAAATAAAGTGGCATTAGAATAGAGACACTCGAGACTATATTTTTGGAGGACTGTTTCAATACCTGAAACTAGCCGTATAAAAAATAGGATGCAAATGGTACTTTTTACACGCTCATGGGGTACTTTTTCATGGTTAAAGGGATTTCTTAGAAAAATGGAGTGTGATATAGAAGTTATTGAAAACATTACATTCTTTATATCTATAGGCACCGTCAATGGATCAACTTTTATGCTCTATGAATTGATAATTTCTTTTTCTTCTTGTGTAATAAAACTTTTTGAACATTTATAAACTTATACTTATATAACTTATATAACTTATATAACTTATACCTTAAATTTTTAAACAATAATAATTTTTTAAACGATTTCCCTTTAGTTACGTTAGCGATAGTTATTTTTTTAGATCGATTCCGTCGAGATAAGAAAATATTGATTAATAAGCGACATAGTGTAAGAGATTCGAAAACAAAGAATTCTCTACATCTTTCCTGTTAAAATGAGAAAGTCATTGTAATTGTTTAGACAAATACAAACTGTCTTTCACAAAAAATGGGGAAAAGCCTTACTAAGAAAAAAAAAGAAAAATGATAAAATAATTGCCAAATACCGAAAAAAAAATATTACTCTCAACATTCGTTAATTGCGTCATCAATTCCAGAAAATAGTTCGGAGGTACTTGAAAACTTTTCACACATTGAATAAAAATAATTAATGTTGGAAAAATTCCCAAAAATGCCGTCTTTAGCATGAATTTGACATGAAACTGCTATTTTGCATTTTTTGGGGCATTTTCTGGGCTCAACACAAGAGGGTTAGGGGAGTCAAAATTAAAATTTGTTGGGTGGAAATTATTTCTTGAACATTCCTTAGGAATTGATTAAACTTTAATTTACAAAAGTACCATTTTTCAACAGATCTTTTCTTATTTAAAACCCCATGTTAATTTCAAGAGTCCGGGGACTCGGGAGGTATAATTATATTATAATTATTATGATATATATATATTATTATTATAATTGTTTTGCAATAATGTTATCAATTATATAATTAAAATTAAATTAAACTTCAATCTGTTAACCGATTTGAAAAAAGGCGAATTTATTATTTCGCAAAATAAATAGATTGTGCGGATCCATCACCAAAAGTCGAATTTTCGGACCCGCTCACTGAATTTTTGGGTAAATGAAGATTTCGCATATCTCACAGGATTTTCTATAAGCATTACAGAAAAATGCATGCTGTCACAATTCTGCAAGATTAGCAGACTCTTTTTTCTCCGTGTAGTGATATGCCTAACAATGAACGTTATCTCTTGAATTATATTTTACTCGCACGTAGGTGCATGATCGTTGAGCATTTCCTTCCTACTGAAGGTGTCCGGGTGAATTATTAGTGTTCTTAGCACGACACGACGATGCATCCGGGATTGATTTTAGAAATGAAACAGTAGTCGTGTCCCGATTCGCGCCGATTATAATCAACGTCACTAAATTGGATGTGTCATGAACGTGCAGCAGCAATGAGCGGATATCCGATGTCACGATACTGCTTCTCTTTTTATTCTACTGCATAGATGCAAAAATGATTCATAACGAAATTATCTGGAGCACATAGAATTGTTTCAGATATGCGTGGTAGGCATGTTATGCACAAATATTGATGTTATGATAACTGCTGATGTAGTTCAACGAAAAAAGACGTAGTTAAATAAGGAAATTTTATGACTTGATAAGGAAGTGCCGTATAAATACTTTTTAACCTTGTTTTACGGTAAAAACAGTTTTAATCTTTGTTATATACCGTACTAAAGAGTCTCAAGATTAGAAACAATTCTTTGGGGATCGCAATGTCAAACGAGAAATTTTGTAATTCAATCAATATTTGGCCCGCTGTAAATGAAGCTTAAAATGTTTTGTTTTCGAGGAAAACTGTGGCGTGAGCTCATATACGTGATTCGTTTGACTTTCTCACATATTACCTCGCACATTATAAGAAACTATAAAAACTTATTATCAGAATACGCGATATGATTATTTTATTGTTATCTGTGATTGACATTGTTAGCATAGTACTGTCTTATGGCATACCATTATTAAAATAAAAAATACATTTAGTTTTCAATCATATACAATTTTTTTATTGAAATCATCACAAATCATAACAAATTAAGTTTTTAAATATTTGCATACATAAAAAAATCCGATAAAAATATTTAGACCAAGCTAAACAGTATAGTGCAATTTTCGAATCTTTGTTAAAGTTTTATTAGAAACTATTGGAAGAAAATAAAACATAATTTCTTCTAAACAAATTGTCGGTCAGTTCTCATTCGTTATATAAACGACAAGAATCAACCAGACAAATCGTTAAGACGCCATTAATTCTTCAGAATTGTTACAACATTTTTGGAAGCTAAAGAACTTATCCTCATGAATTCTTGTTTAACAAAGAAAAAGCATGAAGGTAATTTTTCAGAAAAGTTAATACAACGTTGCGTAATGTAAATGACTCGTGAGTTTAGGTCCAAGTGTGATTTTCTCCTGCCGTGGTTTTCGCGCGTAATAGCTGATTCGCAATAACAATTGAATGCAATCCTGTGGCTCGTAAAGAGGCGTAAACGCACCCATAGTTCTCAATTTAAACACATAATATATGTGTACACAACTATACAACTATACACACATGTAAATCTAAGTGGTATAGAAATCCCGACAAGCCGATAAAACATTGTGGTCTGTTAACACTCTTTATGTCCTGCTTGCCTGATACAACGGCGATCAAGACGTTTGCGCAAATCGCGTGCCGCGGGCACGCGTACTGACGGCTTTTCTGATTGCTTTTTGTCTGAACGTCTTTCACATGAGATAGCAAAACGAAACTGCGTATAGTACAATGACCGAGAGTCGGAACCGCAAAATAACCGTATACGACAATCAAAAGTAATTGCCATGAACTTATGTTTTGTTTCGAGAGAGATTGTATAATATGTAATCCCAACAAACTTTTATCTCTAGGTCCTGTGCATACACATATTCCAGTTTTTTTTTTAATAAATAAACCCGGTGAGAAAAATGGTATCTTATTTGGTTTCACTTTAAAATGAGTAGATATTTTATAAATCGTCACACTGTGCCACCCGGCAAACCTTCCATTTATCAGGTTTAAAATACTTTAGGGAGAAAACATGCAGAAAATTTGTTAAAAAAAACACATTCAAAGATGAATAAACAACCTTCTTTAAGAATCAACAGTGAGTTTTCGAGAATTCTGAAAGTTTTTAACATACCAGCATTAAAAATTGTAAAGATTAAAGAGGTCGTGCATATACACTCAGGAAACTATTTGGTTGAATCAACAACAAAATTCACAGATTAATCAGTGGAAACCGACGATTATTTGTTTCAGTGACTCACTTCACAGTAATACATATTTGAAGAGAACTAAACTCTTTCCAATTTGGTGTTAAAATTATCGAGAAAAACATATAATTTTCAAATTTCCATTCTGCAATGGTCCGTGAACTAAATAAATAAACAACCTGCCATGTAATGGCCCCGATTTATAGCAATTTGTGTTCATATTACGAAACTTCAGGTGTTGAATGCTTCGTATTGATGTGCCTGTTCATTTGTAAAATCAGGATGAAATTTCAGGATACCTGTAAGAAACGAGTGTCAGAGAACATCGAATTCTCTTGAGTACTTCTATGCCATTTTTATACTTATATTTGTCACATTTAGTAAATTAATTTGCATAAAATTACATTCTCTTAATTATGTAATATTCACTGATAACAAAAATCGAGACTATCAGAAGAATGTATTCCAAATTATTTAAAAATTCTACTTTATGTTTGCTTCTGTAAATGATTCTACAGTGCGAAATCATAATTCACTATTATCAATTTCGATGTTAAAACGATTCTTCAAATTTCATTTGACCTAAGTAATCATCTTAACATCGAAATTTATATTAATTAAAAATTTAATAACTCGGGCATTAGCATCAATAAATAGTAATAACATCTTCCAAATATTAATTAGATTAAACATACGTTGATCAAGAATGGTACATTTGTCGCAGTGGAGTAATACTTATAGTACTTCTCTGTAAAAAGGTAGCTATGGAAAACAAGAAAATATCTGCTGATGTCTCGGTGGCGTAATTGGCTAACGCTCCACTCATGGATAGTGGCGTTCCGGTTCAAATCCGGGCTGAGGCAGATTTTTTCTTGTTCTTCAAATCTTATTTGTCCTAAGTAATCGTTTTAACATCGAAATTTATATTAATTAAACATTTAATAACTCGGACATTAACGTCAGTAAATGGTAATAACATCTTCCAAATATTAATTACATAATTCATTAATTTTATCTAGGAAAAATGTGGATAATCTATAAAAATGAAAAACAAATCAACAATAAGAAATATCTTCTTTACAATTCTTTCTCTTCTTCAGTATATTGAGCATTGTAGCATCAGCCTTTGTTAACTGAATAAGTCTTCTTCTGTGCTCAAAATTGAGCGTGGTAATTCAGTGAAATTGAAAAGACTTCACATCTCCGTATTTATAATACCATGCTATGAGAGGAGAGGACACAAAAAGAACTTCGTGACTCATCATTGATGCACGACATTCGCGTGTATGTTCTTGGACAATGTTGTCGTGTACACTGTACAATTGTACATGGTATGGATAAGGGAGTACAGAAAATATTTACAAGAAACAAATAAAAAATTTCTTCGTGAACATTATCCAACATCCACTCTCGAGGTGCGCTCAACCTTGCTGGGAGGAGAAAAATGACGAAGCTCTTCTTTTCCTGAAATTATACACTAAGCATACACGCAGCATTTCATTTCAAAGTAATCTATTCTAAATAAGAAATCATCATTTCAACCATCACTCTTACGCCCTTACAGTCTTATACTTTGTGCCCTTCATATTGCAGATCGCCTTGAATTAATGCGATACATTCATAACATAAATAATTAGAAAAATATAGTTAACTGATGTTGTTATACTATAAACAAATTAAGTGAACAAATATTCAACTTCAGTATTTTCTGGTAGATATTTTTTTCTTTCTGTAGAATTGCAATAAAGATATATAACAGTAGTTTACAGTCATTTTGTGCATTTAGTGCTGGTGTCTTTTTCTAATGCAGTTTGACCTACTAAACTTGAAAATCGCATTGAAAAAATTTTGTATGGATTGGTTTTCGAAATATGAATTTTGGAAAAAATATTTTTTTTTCAATGGTAGCTTTACTCCGTAAACCATATCTCAAGTTAGAAACAACCAATCTGGTTGCAAAAGGTATTAAGGTAAAGTTGATCGAATCTGCAACGAATGCCATATGTTCCCTGATCACTTTGGTAGTTGAGGTGCAATGAAGCGATATATTTGAAAAAAGTCATAGTTTTAGACAAAATGAATGAATGAATTCAAAGATTATCATTATTAATTATAAATATAATAAATAGTTCCTAATGCGCAATATATATGTATATCTACTTTATTACATTCTTTGAGACATTTTTAATATTAAGAATCATTTGCACCGCATATATAATTCAAAAGAGCTGTGTGATAAAAAATGGTTAGAAATTACGGAATTGGTCAAGTAATTTTGTAAATTCTTTGTATAATAATAATAATTATTATTATTATCAGTATCTTACTTTTGATTAAATTTTGCGTTGGTCGGTTGGACATCATTGTTTTTACAAATAAATTTTCTTAAGTAAGGATACTATTTTAATTCGTTTTTGTATTACATATAAATTTATTTGATTAGAAAGCATATTATAAATAAAAATCTTTAAAGTTTACGTTGTAAAATTTGAAATTTGAAAAAAATGATTTTTTTTATAAACTTTACAATAAAAATAATACATGAATGATTATAAATTACAAAATTTGCTTTGAAGGATCTCTTGACATTATTCACATCACACGGAAAAGAGTTGTTTTGTTGAACTAAATTTTGATTGACTCAACAAAACGTTTTTTGAAATAACTGAATTTTGTTTGGGTAAACTAAAAATTTGTGTTCACCAAATTGATTCAAATCATACAATACATACAATACATAAATACAATCTAAATTTGAAATATTGAAAAATTTCTAATTGAATTTCAATTTGTACAATTTCATGCTGAATACATTCAGGGATATACTTCAAATTTAAAAAGTAACAACTTAAAGGACTTAAAAAGTTCTTCATAGCAAATTGTTACCCATTAATATTCATCTGAAAACTTTCTTCAAAACCACAGACTCGATCAAATGTAGCACAAATTTCATTACATCATAACAGAAACCTACTTTTGTAACACTCGTGAAATTAAGATCAGACTAAAACAACAGACAATTAATCCGCCGGAATCTGATAGCTGTTTCGCTACCGTTTACAATCGCCTTGACCTACTTCAACTATTGTGCAAAAGTAGCTCCGCCAGCAGCAAGAGTCATTATAACGGATCTATTGTCAAATTGTGGTCGAATTTCTGAACTACATCTGTGAATATATGAACCAATCCCTTATAGGATCAGCTACCTAATAAGATTGGAATTATAATAAATTTAAATTTAGAATTGAAAGATTTTTCGGGTTTCAATCGTGTGCGAAACTATGAATGTTGCCGACGTTTCGTGAACATTGCAGTTCACATCTTCAGGGCTGACCTGAAACTGAGGTTTCAGGTTATGTTGTTCTTATATATGTATTCTCTACGATGCCTGTGATTGGCCAGAGTGCCCCATGGTGGGGACTGCTTGAACTTGATTGGCCAATTAAGTCTTTTTTAAAAAAACCCGGGAGGACGGAAAGCCAAATCGGATTGGTATTATATCCATTGTCTCTATTGATGTTATTAGGGTGTTTCAAGATTTCGATTGCTTCTCTATGTTTTCTTGGGAATTTATTAGACGTTTTAGCGATGACGGTTGTTTTGTCAAATAAGATACTATGTCCTGTTTCGATATGATGCTCAGCTACTGCTGATTGTGTGAAATGTTTTAGCCTAACTTTACTCTCATGTTCTTTTACACGTTGAATTACCGCCCTCCCGGTTTCTCCAATATAGACTTTACCACAAGAACAAGGGATTTGATATACTCCCGGATCACTGAAAGGTTCCTTTTTATCTTTAGGGTTGTTTAAAAGTTGTCCTATTTTTGCAGGTGGTTTAAATATAGTTTGGATGTTGTGTTTGTTGAGAATTCTTCCTATTTGTTCCGTGATACCTTGAATGTAGGGTAGGGTGGTGGTTGTTTTCCTCTCTCTTTCTTTATTAGGTTGTGTTGACTTGTTTTCTTGAGTGTATTTTCTTATTGCTTTATTAATTTGTTTGTTTGTGTAATCGTTTTGTATTAGGATTTGTTTAACATTTTGTAATTCCTTTTGTAAGTTATTTTTATCTGTTATGGAGACAGCTCTGTATACAAGGGAATTGATGACCGATTGCTTTTGAGATGGGTGGTGGTGGGAGGAGGCATGCAGGTATCTGTTTGTATGCGTGGGTTTTCTGTAAACTTCATGTCCTAATGTGTTATCAGATCTTTTATAAACTAGTACGTCCAAGAAAGGTAATTTTCCGTTTTGTTCAATTTCCATAGTGAACTTGATATTAGGGTGTATTTTATTGATGAAATCGAAAAATTTGTTTAGTTCTTCTAGTCCATGTCTCCAGATGACAAAAGTGTCGTCAACGTAACGGCACCAGAATTCCGGTTTAAGCTTGGATTTGTTAAAGATTTTAGTTTCTAAATTTTCCATAAAAATGTTAGCTATTACAGGTGAGATTGGAGATCCCATTGCTGCTCCTGAGGTTTGTTCGTAGAATTGGTTATTGAAAGAGAAATAGGTATTAGTAAGACAGTGTTCTATTAAAGGTGTGAGATTGGAGGGGAAGTTTGCAAAAGATTGGAATTCTCGGGTAGCCCTCTATAGTCTAAATAGCTATAGACATGTGCTTAAATTATATAGCCTCTGGCCTGTAGTGCTGTATTAGTGTATTGTATACCGTACACTGAAAAGCGAGCTGAAAACTGAACACTATACACATGTTACATGGTGTGTGCTATACTTTATTTTGTAGCCGTGAATATAAAAGAATGAAATTTCGACGCAATCGAGGATGAAGCCCTTGATGTTGGGTCGTTGAGGAAGATGAGTAGCGACTGACCATTCCGGCCTGGGTATATTCATCGTCTTCGAGTACGATGTTGGTTAGTGTGCTAATCATTGGGTACCGTTATTTACACTGCGTTATCCTCCTAAGAATCTTTGTATTCAAAGTCTCAAACTGATTATATTCGCACTAAAAAGAGCAAGAGCGTCAAGTGCAAAAAGAATCGTTTAATAAGTTGTAGAACGTGATATTGATAACGGATGTTTTTCTCTTTTTATGACTGCCTGCCTTGACTCTTAGACAGGATAAAAAACTGTGGGTTTGGTGTTAGATGGGTGGAGGCCAACGCGCGAGAGACGTGTTCGGGGTTGGCTTGCCAGTGGAATATGTTTTTACGCGGAAAATGAGCAGACAAGTATTTTTAAATTACATTATGACATTTTAACTTATTTTACGAATATTTTACAATTTTGAGGGTAAAATTAGTTGTTTCGTTTTTCTCATCAGTTTTGAAAGAGTGAAAAAAAGTTTACAAGATGGAAGAAGAAAAACTTAAAAATCTCAAAAATGGCAAAAAGTACTATCACTACTAAAATTTTGGGGAAGAAAGGTGGGGTTTTTGAGCATTTTTTCCAAAATCTAAGTAACTTGACTATTATTATTTATTTTTCAATTTTGTTATGGATTTTGAAATAGTTCGAAGAACTGGATAAACTGAAAGTGGCATCAAACTTATACTGATTTAATAATAATCCCAAAGCCGATAAAAAATTTAATCATTCATTTTGTTAGAAAATTATAATTCATTGATTCATATAAAGGATCAATATATATTTTTTATCATCAACACGTCATGAAACAGTATTTAAAATGTTTAACCTTTAGTTTTTTATCTCACATAAAATTAATATTCTAAGTCATTTTTATTCCCGAGGAATAGCTGGGCCTATAGGGTTCATGTGGGATAATAAGGGCCCCGAGCAATAGCTGGAGTCCCGAAAGGCCTGCAGGGGTAGTATTGGGGGTCCCAGGGAGTTGTAGTGGTAAGACTACACCAAGACCACAGCGACTACAGCGAGAAAATTCGAGTCGTCTGGCTTTCAGGTTAAAAAAGTAAGTGAAGAAAAAATGGTAGCTCAATGAATGAAGGACCATTTTAAAGTTCAAAATGTTGTACGTTAATGAGCCTGAAACGAATATTCCAAAAAAAATGTTATAGCTTACATACTTACATACTTACATACCCGAAAATCTGATAAAAAGTAAGGAAATTTAAGAGCTTTTAACGACAGTGAACTTTGGAATATAGTTTTTTATTGAAAAAATATAGGAAAAATCTGAAAAAATTCATGGTGGTACTTTAAACATTTCTTAACTTTAAACCTTGACGAAATTGAAAAAATTGCAGAATGTAACAAATTGCTCGTTTTTTGTACATAAATATACAACTGTACTATCTTCAGTTCTAATGAAGATAATGAAGTGATTTAAATTAGAGGTAGTTATTTGAACTATGTGTAATTATTTACAATTTGAAAGAAGTATGTGTTTTTTTTTCTCTTCATGAAAATTGCGATATTTGAAGACAGTTTTTTATGCTGTCATTTTAAAAGTTCTCAAATTTCCTTACTTTGTACCAGATTTTCGGGACTGTAAGCTATACAAATTTGTTTGCATATGTGTTTCAGGTTCATTAACGTACAACTTTTTGACCTTCAAAAGGATCCTTCAATTATTGAGCTACTATTTTTTCTCCACATACTTTTTTATCGTCGAAGCCAGAGGACTCGAATTTTCTTGCCGATAGTAGTAGCAGTCCCAAGTAGAGTACTGAGGGACAGATCTAGACCGCAGCGAGATAGCTATAGGGTGCCATGGATTGGCTGGGGTCCTGTGGGATAGGTTGGGTCTCGTGGGATGGAGTGGTCCCATGCCATATAATAGGGGCTGTCCCGTGGATAGTACTGCCGCTCTGATGAAGAAACTATACAACTGCCTTTTTGATCAAAAATGTGTTTTTTACATCCTTGTATTCGTTATAACAAAAACATATTTAACCGTTCTAATAATCATTATTAAAAATTGTAAGTAAATCACGAGATAATTAGGTTTTGATTAGCATATCTGCCGCAAGTTTCTAGAATTTCTGATGAAGAAACAATACATTTGCACAAAAGTGTAGCATATTTACAGGAATTCCAGGATTTAGGTCAGTTTGCGCAGATGTTCTTTTCATGAGGTAAAACAGCACATCCACATTTTTATTTATAATGCTTAATCAACTACAGTTCATTAATAATATAATAATTAGTAATTACCATAAATAATTTTCCATATATGTATAATACATTATTAACCCTTTAGAGACCATTGATACCGTTTTGTGATATTAGAAAAATTGTTATGTTTTTAAATAATTCCTAATCTTTCCATTTTTAAATTTTGAAAAAATACAAAAAGTAAATTTTGTAACTGTTATTTTAATATATAGAATTCCTGAAAATAAAACAAGATCCAACGATCGAATTTTGACAACTAACATAAAAAGCTTCTATTGCAATTCCTAAAAACAAACACAATTTGTTTCTTTGAACAAAAATAAAAAAAATGACAGAGAAATGAGAAGGCAACCAATCAAATCCCCTTCCTTCTCTTTTTTTTTCGTCTTTTTAATGTTTATTAATTATCAAATGACAATATGAAAGCATTCACAATATTTAACAACGTTTCGGTGCTCATACAGCTCCCTTATCAAGGTAAGAAAAATTAGAGCAGGTAGGAACCGCGACGAAATAACGACGCTATCTCCTCGATACCTGAGATCTAGGTGTAGGACAAAAGCAAGGTAGCCAACTATCTAGACCTAAATGCGGGACGGGGATCGTCTAGATAGTTGGCTGCCTTGGTCATAGTACGAAAAACTTTATGCTACTTATGCGCGCATATTATAAACTTGAAATAAGCTAAATAAGCTTGAAAGACTGTAGTGCGAGCGTAGTGAATATTCTTTTTGTTTACTAAAAAAGGATAGATTGTATAAATAGCATAGTAAATGCGGGACATGCGGGACGCTACCCCAATTTTCCGGGACACTTTGCAGGACAAATTTCAAAGCGGGACAGAAAGTACTAATGCGGGACCGTCAGGCGAATGCAGGACGGTTGGCTACCTCGGTCAAAAGGCAAATCCGTTATAAACAAATAAGAAATAAGAGAAACTCAAGATTCATGAAAACCTATTGCTAAATGTAAATAATCATACTAGAATAAATTTTGTTTAATTTATCCAAATCAGTTTTCAAATTAATAGACAACTTATTTCGTTCTTTAATATAAAGCATTTTCATGAATTCTCTCTTTCTCTCCTTACTTTCACTATATGTAAGATTTCAAAAGTAAGTCAGTCAAACTCATGGTCAACATCCAAAAACCCTCTCGTATGTGTATCAAGAACACTCTTATAACAACGTCCCAAACGAACATCACTTTTGTGATCTTGTAAACAACACCACCTTTTTTAAATTTATCTAAAGGGTCTTTACAAAAATTTATTATTGAATCCATTTTAAACGGTATACGGAAAGTAGTATGAATATTTAAATTTTTCAACATAAATTCAATAATTTTTGAAATTTGGCCGAAAAAAGGAAGAACAAAAGTATTGAAAGAACTATATTCTCTGAATTCCTTCTAATTATCTGTAGATAACATTTTATTTTGTTTGTTTTTGAATTGTTGAATTCTAATATGTACTTTTCCTATACCAATTGGTAATAGTATTACCATCCTGACCTTTAGTTACTTCTATGTTCAAAAAACTGATTTTATTATTTTTCTCTATTTCATGGGTAAATTGAAGTTTTGGATGAAAACTGTTAAAAGCATCAATAACTGCCTGCAACTATGCTAGAGGAACACCTAATGAAGTGTCATCAACATACCGAAAGTAAGAGGGAAAAACAAAATCTAGCTTCTTGAAAGCAAAGACCTCTAAATCTTCCATAACTATTACTGCTAGAATCGGAGAAATGACTGAACCTATGGGAGTACCAAACTTTTGCCTATAAAAAGATCCATTGAATTTAAAATAAGTTGAGTTCATAATGAAAACTATCCCTTCAATAAAATCTTTTTGACTTAATTAAGTACGTGTTTTTATATTGCCCCATCTATTTAAAATTGCCTGTTTAACCAATTCAAGGAATATACTTGGAAACATTGCAACAACATCCAAATGATTGATTACATGGTCATCAGGAACAGTTTTTTTATAATAATTTTTTGGAATTCCCAGCTATTTTTAATATTGTATTTCGAAGTTGCAATGGAGTCATTAAGTATTAAATTAATTCTCACGACACGTGTTAAATTAAAGTTTTGTTCTAAAAATTTCGTGGGAGTGTTAATAGTTGAAATAACCATTCAAGAACTGTGTCGTCGGTATTTATATCAGTCTATCTTGAAAGTGTCTCTTCTTAATTGTTTTAACGGATTTTCATTCAATAAATCAAAATTATGACTATTGGAAAGTAAATCCTCCATATCCCTAATATAATCTGATTTCTTCATACAAACTGTAATATTGCCTTTGTCATCATTCATGCATATTAAATCAGGGTCATTTGATAATAATAAAAATTAAAAAGACAAAAGAAATAAGAAAGAGAAGGAAGGGGGTTTGGTTGATTGCCTTCTCATTTTTCTCTCCTCTTTTTTATTTTTGTCCTAACAAACAAATTTTTTTGTTCTTAGGAATTGCAATAGAAGTTTTTTGTTGTGGTTGTTTGAATTTGATCGTTGGATTTTTGTTTTATTTTCAGGAACTCTATACATTAACTTGAGTATTGGACGTTAAATGGGATTTTGAATTTGATTTTAATCTAATTTAAAATTCTCAAGTTTCAATTGTTATTTTGTAATGTTATTTATTTAGTTAAGATTTGTTCAATTAAATATTATTATAATATACAATACAACATTATTTAATATTATTTGGTATTAGAATTTGTCGTTACATCATAAATTTATTATTTATTAAATGTTGGAATAGTGTAGATGTTAAGTTTCTCCATGAGGAAACTCGGAGTTCTTGGATGCTGATTCCCTACTCAGCAGCACATCTGCTCATATGTGTTTTTTAAGTGAGGATCCTGTGCAACTTTATGCCCTAATTCTTTGTTTTAATGAATAGAGCATTTACTATTCTTTTCAAAAACTATTATACGTTAAAAAATACAGCGGATGTAAACGCGTTTCATTGAATATCTCGGTTTGCTCCAAATGCAGTTGAATACTTTCTTCATCAAGGCGGCAGAGTAAGTGTCCCGTGGGATAGGTGGAGTTCTAGGGAATATGGAGGGGCCTGTGTGATAGTTAGTATATTGAGGGATACGTGATGTTCCGTAGGATCAGGAGGCATCGCGTGATGAGGGGGTCTCGAGGGATAAGGGGGTCTCGAGAGATAAGGGAGTTCGTGTAATAGTTTGGAACAGGTGGGATAAGTGGGTCTCGAGGGATAAAGGGGTACTGTGGGTTAGTGTGGGTCCTGAGGAATAGGTGGGGTGCCGTGAGATAGTTTGGGCCCCGTAGGATAAGTGGGTCCCGAGGGTTGGGAGAGGGGCTGCAGTCAGATAGATGGGTCGTGTGGGATAATGGGAGTCACACGGTTCGGAACGTTTTAATTCATTGGAACCAAAACGAATGTTTTTTTAAGTTTGAGAACAGGATTTAATATGTCGGCAGTATAAGCACGAATCTTCTATATATGCTTCTAACTATAAAAATGTAAAGTTAATGAAACTATCTGCCCAATGCCCTTACATAAAAACTACAATATCTTCTTCTCTTTCCTCATCACATGAATAGCTCGTTTCATGGCGATGTGAAACTTGAAAGCGGTACCAGGAAATTCGCGTGGGTGGTCCGCAGAAGCCATCCCCTGGTGTGTTTGCACCGCGCGCCGGTCGGTTCGGACGGGTCGCGAAATACCCGCACATGAATGGGATTATATTTGGTCGCTGCGATGTGATACGATGGGCAACTCATTACACTAGAAGACCAGTTCTCATTAAACTGCGCGTGTATTGCGCCTTGCGCCACAACGCCTGTCATTGCATTGGTGCGATAAGTCGCGCAGACGTAATGTCACGTGTGTATCCGGAGAACAGAATGCGTTAACGACCAAGGGCGCATACAGAGAGGAGCGATTGGGGTAGTCGCCACCCGATATTAAAGAAACCAAATTTAAAATTTGAAAATTTGTTCATCGTGTACATAAAGTACTTAAGGCCTCTTAATTTCTTTGAGAAATTGGAGCCTCCCAATTATCAGACCTTATTTTTTAGTATTTGAATCCTGGCTATAGTATTTGCCAATACATCTCAAGATTTTTGCGAAACTCGATGAATAGAAAGAAATCATGTATGTGTTCAAGAATTTCGAAAATTTTGTTCACGTGCAATTTTCATCCTAAAGGGGCTCTGCATAAATTACGTGCAGTTTTTTTTTCTAGAATTCTGAAGTCTAAACTGAAGTCTTTGTCAGGATCAGTAAATTTGCTCGACTCCCCATTCGCCTAACTAACGTAATTTTTGCTGAATCAATTTTTTTCGTGAATTTAAAAAGGCGAAATTTCAACAAAATACTTGAATTTTCAACCAAGAAAATTTATTTTCTACCAAAAAAGGCAAGTTTTTAACAAATTATATAATTTTTCAACCAAATAGTCGAATTTTTATACTAAAAAGATCAATTCTTACGCAATAATGTAATAGTTAAATTTTCGTTTCAACAAATTCATTTCCAATAAAAAATCGAATTTTGCACAAAACAGTTAAACTTTCTACCACATAGTTGATTTTTCTAAAAAATTGTATAATTTCAAAAAAAAGACGAATTTCTATACAAAACAGTTTAATTTTCAACCCAAAAATGTGATATTTCCAAAAAAGTTAATTTTCAAGCAAAAATAAATTTTTAACAAAGTATTTCAACTTTCAACCAAGGAAATCATTTTTTAACCTATAAAGATCAAGTTTTGAGAAGAAATGTATCCCATGAAAGACATCATACACTGTAAGAAATTTTTTGGGAATTTTCCCGAAAATGTTCGGAAAGCTAATAACCTTAACATTTCGGGAATTTTCCCTAACATTTCGTGGGGAAAATTTCGAGAATTTTCATAAATTTTAGGGAATTTTTCCTCAAATATCGTGAGGAAAATTTCAGAACAATTCTGGGAATTTTCCCCAATTATGGGGAATTTTCCGTAGCATTTCGTAGGGAAAATTTTGGAAAAGTTTCGGGAATTTTCCCAAACATTAGGGCATTTTTCCTACCTAACTGTAGGGAAAATTTATGGAATTTTCCTGCATATCAGGGAAAGTTAGGGAATGAGGATATCTGAAATATTCAATCAATTTTTTTTCTTGTATAGTCATATGCTATGAAGGTATATTTGCAATAATAGGAAATAATTACACGGGAAATTTTATGAATTAAAATTATTTAACGCAAAGAAATTTCGCGAAATGAGTCAGGAAAATAGCTGGAACTTCACAATTTTTTGCATCAACTTATTAATTGGGGTGGTTTCCTCATCACGGTCGTTCTTTTTCTTCCGTCCTCTCTTATTACCCTCGTAGGGATTGATTTGTAGGAGAATCCCAGAACAAAAATTATATTTAGAATGTATTGAAACACCCGAAAGACTTTCCGCAATTTACGCATGGGCCCAAATATGCATGTGCTTTGAGATTTTTTACGTATTTGAACACTATGATTGAAAAGTATAAATAAAGTGGAATTTATTGCCTCATTATATCCAATTTTAAAAGTTCTTTTAAATCATTGGGACAGCCCCCACTACCTTTCACATACATTCGTTGAAGAAAATTAACACTCGCTTCCAACGACAAATTTTCTGGATCCGTCCTTGTTAACGACTCAACCCCATCAAAAACAAGCGGCAACTTATCTCTACACTCATCCATAATCTTTATTTCAAACTGCGTGAGTCAACTTTGTCAACCTAAAATACCTAAATGAACCCCGTTACAGTTTATACCTAGTGAGCACAACATTAAACTTATCATGTACAGAAAACAGAACGTCCTAGAAACCTTTCTTGAACGCAAATGAAAAAAAAACGCTTTTGGAACATTTCGAAAAACGTTCTATTATATCAGACCAAACGACATTCTGAAAACGTTAAATGCCCCAAAGACGTTTTCGGGATGTATTGGGACATTGGACGTTTTTACAATGTTATTTGTCCTGACATGAGATATTTTTGGGATGTTTTAATAACGTCTTTTGACATTTGTGCTCACTGGGTACAATTACTTTCCAGAATCAGTTATACCGTTACTGATACTGATATAATAGTTCAAAATCCGTCAATTTTTTCAAAACTTTCCATAAAATGTAATGCACAATATGTAAGCCCAGATATTGCTTACCTTGATTTTAAGGTTTCAAATCAATATTAATCATTTGTATATATATATATAATTGTCCTAATATAAATAACAATCATAGTAATCACTCATACCCGTGTAGAAATTGCCCTATTTTGCCCCATTTAAAAAGTGGCGCTGACAAGGCCCACATATATAATATAATGACTCCCACATATGAATAATATGTAAAAAATTTGTTTATGGAGTTTTGCAGAGGCTTGCCCCAAGTCGGGAATTAACGAGAGATACTCTGTTACGCCACAAATCTGTCATATATGTCGCGCCCGTCGACGAACGTTCGATCAACCTAACCTATTTTGAATGTTTGGTGCAGTTGTTATGTGTATCGATGATATCATGAATATTTTTAGTAAATAGTTTTATATAAATATGTTGTGCACTGATGGCTGAAACATAATGGATAAGAAAAGAAAAAACACTGTAGACTTACGTCGAATACGTGCTAAGAAACATCGTGCAAGACAAGAACTTAATCGCAATTCATCCATTGAAAGTGATGTGACAGCTGATCCTGATTTATTCAGTGATTTATGCAGTGAATTTTTGAGATTTCAAAAAGCGCGCCATGGCACATCAGCGCCACCGCATCGGAACCGATATAACTTATCCATGCATATGCAGCTCGAATAAATTCGAATTTCATGTGTTTAACGGTAACAACGAAACATACATTCCTTTACAATTAAGTAAAGAATTAAATAATTAGAGACAACAGATTAATAAATCAGATTGTATGGATTCTTGTGTGCTAAGGATTAACTAAAGAGAGTAGATATTAATCAATGAAAGTCAGCGAAGTCGATTACATGGCAAAATGGCTTCTTCCGTTCCACGAGCACATGGCATGGCACATGGTAATTAGTGATATTAATGATTATATTTGTTTAATTGAAAGCTTATATTTGACGAAAAACTGGTTTTAATATTACTGTATCATTTGTGGAAATGTTTTTATGATAATATTCCCAATTTTTTCTTCTGATTAACATTAACCTTCTTCCACAATATTTATAGGCTAAAATTAATTTTTAAAATTTCTACATTATAGATTTTATCACACAAATTGTTTCACGAAAGCTTAGTAAAATTATAAGGTTTTTGCATAATTTAAAGAGTTACAATTGGAAGAAATTGCTAAAATGTTGTTGGTCTTGAACAAAAGTTTGTTTGTAGCATCAAAGACTGAACAATTATTATCTAATATGTATTTTCAGTACCATTATAATAAATAAAATGAATTTCATTCATAAGGAAAGTTTTTGTTTATTATTATTATAATTTTTAAAAGTGAGGCATAGCCCAGAAAAACTGAACAGGCCCTGACAAGTTTTTCCCTAAGTGGGGCAAAGATCTGCAAAAGCGTTACACGCCATGTATGGCCCTTGCCAGTTTACCCGACCAGGGCCACGTCAAAAGTATGGAAAACTGGTCAGTGTCTTACCAGGCCCACGTTTATATTTCGGCACGGGTATGCGTGACAAAGCAATAGCATAGCAATAGAGCGCTATACCCTATAACGGCCTAATTGGATAACTGCGTCACGTTGCCTCATGTTGCATTAACTTCACCCTCAGTGTTCACACGGACCTGATGTTTACGTTGGAGAACCCCCATATGATTCGGAGGTCAGAAGTTTCAGAACCAATACCGTACTCAAATCGAAGTATGAGTTTAAAAGAAATACAATGAAATTGTTCGGTATTGAAAAGAATTCAATTATATTCAATGTATACCATTATATACCATTCAGTCATTTACCTTTCGGGGTAGGCGTTACACTACCCGATTCGGGTAGTGTAATCTAATAAAATGCAACAAAATGACAAGCTATTGAATATATAAGAATTCAACAGAATTGAATAATATTTAGTACAATAAAATGGAATTTAATGGAATTCAATATATAAAACAAGGGAATGTACATAACAGTTAAAAAGAATCAATTAAAATTGAACAGAATTCAATGTAATTCAATGCATTTCGATAAAATATAACAAAATTTAATGAAATTCACATTTTTACTGAATTCCATCAAAATTTATAGGAACTGTACAACACTGAATATTACATTCAGTACAATTTAGTTGAATTCAACATAATTCAATAAAAACATCCAGGGAATTTAATATGCATAACTCAATTGAATTCAATGAAATTATACAGAATTCAATCCAGTTGATCAGAAATCACTTCAATTCAATGTAATTTAATGAAATTGAACAAATATAGTGTAATACGACGCAATTCATAGAAAATGTACAAAATTCAATGGGATTCAATGTAACTGAGCAGTTTTTTAAAAGAAATGCAATAGGATTCAATGGAATTGAACTGAAATTATTTTAACGTAAGGGGATTCAATAGAATTTAATCAAATGCAACAGAACTAATGGGATTTGTACATAATACAATGGAATATAACAAAATTTATAATGATTAAATAGAACTCAATGAAATTTGAGTAATTTAATGGTATACACTTGAATTTTTCGGAAATTTAACTGAATTTAAAATTATTTTTATCCAAATTTTATTAAACTAAAGCAAAAGGAAGTGAATTCAACGCAATAAACGGAGATTCAAATTACTTCACATGAATAAAAAAGAAGGGAAATTAATGAACTTCAATGTAATTCAACAGATTTCCAATTTCAATATTAGATTTCAAGATTTTAAGATTTCAAGATCAATTTAAATCAATACCCCTGTAGACAAATGTCAGGGATATAATCGGGGCCAGGGAAGATGTCCTTGTTGCTAATGTGATGCTCTCAAGACGATCTATTATGGCGCTTATTAGGAGTGAAACGTTTTTGAATTGTCAAACGCTACTCTGAACAAGCTAATCTAGCGCTAGTTAGTTGGTCTTGTGAAAAAAATCTTTGTCTGTAATGTACATTTTTCATTTTTTATACTTTTAAGCACTCTGGATGTTTTTGGAAATGTCAAAACAAATATTTAGAATCAACGCATAGAAAATTGTTTGGTCCTGATAGGGTAGCCAGCATGAGATTAGGGCCTCAAAAGACAGTCTAGATTAGACGGTCTAGAGTAGACTCTAGACAATGCCCTAACTGAACGCAAATCTCTCCCGACAATTTTTTACGCGGGTGAAATTGTCCATACGAAGTATGTTACAACGAAAGAAACTCGCATAAATATAGAATATGTATTACATTCGGGTTTCAATTTTCCTCTAAATATTATTCATACATCAAAATAATTTAATGGGATTGTAGAAAATACTTTCCGGTTTCTCTAAATCACGATATTTGAAACATTCTTGTTGCATTTAAAATAGTTGAAATTAATGTAAAAAGTGCGATTAATCGTTTGGAATTTGATTGAAACGTATAATATAACTAACTTTGTAATTTCCATTCGTCGACGAATTTATTCATTATAATTTTTAAATAATCAACAAGTAAACATTTCTTTTTACTTCCAAATGGGTCATAATTTTCAATGTCAATAATACCTCGGGGCCATAGGGAATAAAGAACATTTCAACAGGAATAAAGATTGTAGAAAATATACCTGAAATATTTAGATCCCGTGCAGAAATTTCCCCATCTTTCCCTATTTGATGTTGGGTTCCGATGGGGCCCCGACCAGAATTGAATTGAAATAAATTGCACTTAGAATAACAATAAATATCCTTTTTTTATTTTTGGAGTTTTATATCAGATTGTATTAGTAGGATAGGTTGAAAAGCAGCTTGAGCTGAACCTCTGCCTTTTATGTTCCTATTGTTCATCTGTTTTTGTGTATTAAATTTTGTTTATGTAGACTGGGTTCATAATAAATATTGTTTGTTTTTCAAACTTTTTCACGGGTGAACCCGGTTTTTCGTCACAGCCACGGACTAAGTCAAGTGACTGATGAGATGAAGATGTTATAAGTTACTTTAATACGATGTTTGAAATCATTCACAATGATGTTGTAGGTACAAAATTAGGAGCATGGTGTAGTTTGCAGTTTTTTTTTGCCGCTGTTATCCTTACGCAGCGGCCGTGAGTGTTGAAGGTGACAAGAGTCGCCTCTGGATGCTTTCTTAGAGCTACCATGTATCACCCCATAGGTTCTTAGTCACTTGCTTCCTGATGGTCTAGGAAGTTTCTTACAATGCGACAGGTGTTTAATAAAACCGCCTTCTGAGCTGCCGCCAATACCCTGCTGACTCCTAAATCTTCAAGATGACCAGTGCATCTTGCGTGCACATTGCCTGTAGCCGAAATCACAATAGGATGAATAGATGCATGTTTCACATTCCTCCATATTGCCTTTACTTCATGCCTTAGCTTGCTATACTTATGAATCTTGGTTGTATAGGTTGCCTGCAAATTTCGGTTAAGCGGGCAAGCAATGTCGATGATGTAGACTCTTCCACCTTCTTTCTCTCGCATCACGATGTCAGGTCGATTGGCTCGGATGTAATGATCCGTCTGGATAGTCACATCCCAATATAAGATGTAATCTTCATTTTCTAAAACGGACATAGGAATGTATCTATAGAAAGGCATCCATTCTGTTAAGAGTCCTAGGTTTAGGGCAAGTTGTTGATGTACAATGCCCGCCACATCATTATGTCTGTGCGTATATTCTCTTTGAGCCATTACGCGACAACCAGCAATAATGTGCTCGATGGATTCGTTGGTATTTCCAAATAATCGGCACCAGTCAACCACGTCTTGATGTAACACGTGTTTGCGATAATTCCTGGTGCTGACAACCCTATCCTGAATCGCAATGACGAATCCTTCCGTTTCTGGATACAGGACTCCCTTTCTCAGCCAAATATTGGATGCCTCACTATCCACTTCATATTGATCTAATGTTTTGGGGTGTTCGCTGTGGATGGCTTTCTGTCTCCATTGCGTTTCTAATTCCTCTATGGTTTCTGCCCTGTTATTCAAGGCCTCCTCTGAGGACAAATTTAAGGGCGTGTAGTCAAAATCCGCTTTACAGATGGTGTTGTAAAGCGTAACATCTCGCTTGCTGTTAAAATAGTCTCGCAACTGTGTAACTTGTGACTCACACAGTTTTCTGACATCTACAATGCCTCTGCCCCCTCTATGTCGTGGTAGAACTACCCTTTCACTCACCGAATTACGGTGGTGCATTCGGTGTTTCGTCATTTCTACGCGGATGATTCTGTTCAATTGTTCGAGGTCAGTGTTCGACCATTTGATGAGCCCAAAGGAGTACGTGAGAACAGGGATGGCGTAGGTGTTGATTGCCCTGATCTTGTTTGCCGAGTTAAGAGAACTCTTCAGAACCAATCTGAGTCTTGTAGTAAAGGCAGTCGTTAAGCTTTTCTTAACTATCGTATGCTGAATACCCTTAGATTCAAGAATACCCAAGAATATTCAAGAATAAATACAGGTATTTATATGACTCGCCCTCAGCCATTGCCTCGATGTCATTCCCGAAATCGTTCTCTATCTCTGCGGTCCCTGATTCTCCTCTGATTAAATGCACTGTTCGGCATTTATCTAGTCCAAACTCCATGTTGATATAATTGGAAAACTGCTTTGTAACATCAATCACTTGCTGCAGTTTATCGTCCGAACTAGCGTATAGCTTCAGGCAATCCATGTATAGAAAATGGGTCACTTGATGACCATACTCATTATCATTTACTCGGAACCCATGAGACACGCTATTTAAAGTTTTGCTCAGTGGGTTCAACGCTAAACAGAACCATAATGCACTGAAGGAGTCTCCTTGGAATATACCCGTCTTAATGCGTATTGATCTAGTTATCCTCGGTTGCCCATGATCAAAATACTTGATTCTTGTACCCTAAAGCATCATCGCACGACTTAGGAAGTCAATGATGCGTGGACAAATTTTGTATACTTTTAAGACTTCAAGCAAATAGTCATGTGGTACGGAAGGAAACGCTTGCTTGTAGTCAATGTATGCCATGTGCAAGTTCCTTTGGTGTTTACGAGCTTGCGTCATGGCAACAGCGTCTATGGTGACTTTTTGTTCTTCTGTAAGGATGTCATTCTTGTCGCAGTGAGAATATACCTTATCTGCTATGATAGCTGTAAGACATTTATATATTGTTGGAAGACAGGCTATCGGTCGAAATTCAGATGGATTTTGAGCGCCTGGTTTTTTAGGCAACATATACGTAGTACCCTGCAGCATAAAGCCTGGCATCAGATCTGGATGTTCGATGATCTTCTGAAAACACCGTGCCAACGCAGGATGCACACTAGTCAGGTACTTGTACCAGAAATTGTGCACCATGTCCGGACCTGGAGCTTTCCAGTTACATGCTTTTTTCAAAACCGCTGAAACATCTAAAGCTGTGATGTTCGTCAGCTCCATTTCAGGGTTATTGCTTGCTCTTGCTTTCTCTAGTTGGAACCACGCAGTGTTCAAATTGCTTCTGTTAGTTCTTCCCCAAACATCTGACCAATAGTTAGTCATGTCTTCCAATTGAGGGACTTCGGTGTCTTGTTGGTTATTTTGCTTTACACTCAGTTCACGATAGAACCTTCTTTCATCTGCCTGGAAGGTTCGATTTTGTTGTCTTCTTGCAATACTTTTCTTGTACCGACGCAGTCTAGCAGTAAGAACGTCAAGTCTCTGCCGCTGGGAGTCTATAATCTCATTCAATATTACTGGTGTCAATGTCTCGATGTACCGAGGGTGGATGATTTTAATAACATGGTATATCAGCTTCCTGGTTCTATTTCCTTTCTTATATTGAGTCAGTCGACCCAATTTGCACCTTACTTTGCTGACATCCATATCCAACCTGATCTTCCATGGTGAATCTCGCTCCTGTCTTGGGGCGAAGACTGCATTTATAGGCCTAGTTCTGCGGCCCAACGCAACGTTCTAACGGTTGCCACAGCTGCACAGTATACAAAAGTTTGCACCTCTAACGCATTTTGTGTTGCATTCACATGCATAGGTAAAACCTTGCTGTTCAGGTGTTCTATTAGTGCACACAGATCATTTGTGATGTTCATCTTGGGCAGTGAATGCCTTTGTGTTGGTTCTACATGTCTGAACTCTAGTAAAGCATGACCAAAATTCCTTCCAAGGTACTGTAGTTTTTCTGGGACTTCGCTGTTTATATCATCGTTTATAATGTCCGGATGTGGTTCTAGTCCATCTGGTACTTGATGTTCATTATCCCTAGCACCTATACCTTCAGCTGCAGTCAAGTTCTCGTTGTCCACATCTTCCAATGGAAGTTCATCAATAGAAAGCTGCTGTTCCACTTCCATTTCGATGGCAGCTATTTCAACAGCCGAAAGCAATTTGTTTACAGATATTGAGCGTTTTTGATCTGCTAGATTCTGCTCATTTATTCTTGTGGCTAGTTCTGAGTACTTATGTAAGAAGAGACGATGATGTTCTCTCCTTACACTTTGCCCACTTTTCTTTGCGAAAAATAAGAGCGCATCACATCTCTGTACATATAGTATGTCCATTTTAATCGCCTTCTTGGTTGTTGAACCTCTGGTCCTGGCACTGGTTGTATTAGGCCATCTACCTCCGGAGGATGTGGTGGTGCTGGATCATCACCAGGTTGAGGAAGAACATCAATTGCCACTGCTTGTTCGTTTGACGCGGCTTCCTCTAACTGTTGTTCATTGCCGTTGTTTTTCCACTCCAAATCAACCTGCTGTTTAATCTCCATTGCTCGATCTTCTGAGATGAGTAGATTAGTCCTGATGTCCTTCACCTTACCGATAAGGTCTCTTAATGCGACTTTCTCTATTTGAGGATACTTTGCGGCAAATTTTGTTATGAAATTTTGTCCTTTTTTGCGTGATGTTTCAAACTTCGCACTTTCATAATAGAGACGCATCAATTCCTCATTCATTGTCGTATCCCAATTGATGCTCTCCCACGGTATTTCTGTTGAAGTGGTTGGCTGCAAATAGCTAACGCTAGCCAAAGCATCCTCAGCAGATACAGTTGATGTTTTACTGCTTACCGTATGTCGCAGATGTTCTTGCTGGCCAGCTGTTTGATAAGTGAGATCTGCCTGACCATCTCGCAGCTCACCATCACCACCGTCCCGCATGCTGTGGCCCCCAGCGGTGGCTCCAGGGGTGCCCCGACGATCCTCGGGTAGCGACAAGCGTGTCAAAATTTTTAAAATAATCTCCATTTATGGGTTTTGGTGTTCCTCTTAGTCACTTTCCTCTTCGTTCTCTGCCTGTCTGGCATGGGAAACCCTATCAGTAGCAATGCTACGGCCAACATAGCCGTCAAATTCATTAGAGGAAAGCTTAAGCCCTACCGCGACGACAACGCGAGAACACCTTCGGTAGGGATAAAGATCTATTTTATAAGAGAAGTTATAGGCTCCGGAAGCTTCGATCATGATTCCTTAAAGAAACCAATCCCAAAGCTACTGGAACGTGTACGTCATCCGCTTCTGCTCCTTCTGTCCTAGAAGGTAAGCAAGAGCGGGAAATTTACGCGTGATAACATCGGGCAACACTGTTCCTTGGAGTCAGGTCTCTAGCCGCGGATGACCTTACGCGGCAGACAAGACAGTTGGAGATGAAGGTTTCACCTCTGGATATTTTTTTGGAGCTACCAATCTTTGTAGAATTTAAGAGGAACAGTGTTGACGGACCAGATGGAGTGATCCCAGGAGAACAGCCTTTTGCATCCGGTTCGCGATGAAATGAGCCTGACCCTGGCAAGCCGGAATCTTGTTGAGTTGGCTAATAAATTAAGCTTTCATACCTCCAAGACAGCCGATTATGAGAATTATAAGATGGATTTTGTAGCCTTGGTACAGCCTACTCAGCTCGAAAAGAAGTGTTTGATATTTCGCCCTTTTTTCTCCCTCCTTTGCCGTGATATTACTATCGGCTGGTGCCGAGAATTCAATCACGTAAATGATCTTGTTCTTCAGATCTTGGAGGACAATGTCAGGCCTCGTGGCACTGATACGTACAGTGGTGGAGAATGATAAATTCCAGTAGATCTTTCACTGATCATTCTCCACAGCTGACTCGAGTTCCCCCTGGGCGTAGGGCAAGACGGGCAATAGATCAACACCATAGCAATGCCTAAGATGGTAATATAACACTTTTAGAGCTGCATTGTGTCTCTCTATGTACGCGCAGCGTGCATATTTAGAGCATCCACTGAGAACATGTCCAAGTGTTTCGGGCTCTTGCTTGCACGCTCGGCAGTTGGTATCGCGTACAGGTACATTCATTATGCGCTCGCGGTAAACTAAGGTGTCTATGACGCCGTCTTGACAGGCAAAAAGAAATCCCTCGGTCTCCGATCTCAATCCAGCAGACTTGAGAAACATGTTGGACAGACCCATCGAGAGCTCTTCTCTACGTATGATGCCGTAGAACTTACCATGGAGGGGTTTCTCAGCATGTTCTCTTAGTAGGAGCGTATATTCTGCTTCCTGTATACGACTTTTGAGCACCAGAGGTGTTAGTGATGCTAGGCCATGTGTAATGTCGCTGGAATTAAATGGGAGATTAAGCTCCTCTGCGGCCCTATCTGCTGCATGGTATAGAAACACCGCAGCAGTGGCGACTTCATGTTGATGTACGAGTCGCGTAAGGGAATTCGTGCTTTTTAGAACTAAGCAGGCTGTAGCCAGAACTGTTCTTCGATGAAGACACTCTAAGC
>CAKNXH010000635.1:124874-180262 GCA_932178445.1 Andricus quercusramuli | reverse complement strand
TTTTATGAGCATATTCCGGGTGCATATTGCCCCAACGGTCATGTAACCTCTTCATGAATCCTCTCCGCGCCGGTGAGCTTCTTTGCCAACAGGTAAGAAGGTCCCTCCTGAGTTGGTCCGACCATTTAAATCGATGTCGCGTTTGTCCGGGGTCATTACCTGGTCGTCGCCTCGGTTCGTTCCCATTGCCACTCCCAACTGAACCACGGCGTCCATCCGAGAGAGGCCTATTGTGGGTGGCACTGCGCGATACTTGTGTCGTAACCGCATAATTCGTTCACTGAGAAAAAAATCCGCTTCTCCCAACACGATGCGTCGTGTTGAGAGTTTTCGTTTTGCCGTAACACGATGCAAGTTTTGGGAGAACACTCCTGTGAGTGTTACGGGAAAACGATGGCATCGTGTTGTGGCAACACGATCATCGTTTTAAGACGTTGCCTTGAATGCAAAGAAAATGCAAACATGAGAGCCACTGCGTTCTTTGACGTAGCGAGGTATTCCCCCACGTTGTTCTCCTCTGTCTCGGAAATTGCAAGTTACTTGCATTTGCACCTTTTTCTATCTGCCCTCTTTTTTTAATAAAAGAGGACGACGGGAGTATTCGGTGTTTCATATAGAATCTTGATCTGTTTTGTTTTTCCAGAATTCAAACTCCATCTCGACCCCATTCTAAGATGACGTCCATCTCCTTAGAGTCATATCCCCATGTATATTAGCGTGGTCAAAAAATTCATTGCAACATTTTTCTCTCTAATAATTATGCATATCGCCCTGAAATTCATTTGAATTCGCACAAAAATTAATTAATTTATGTTTTTGAAAAAAAAATTATGTTTAGAGATGGCGCCAGAACCATGAAATTAACCACAATTTTCCCATGAGAAAAAAGACGTTTTTGTAAATTTCATTTAGGGTCATGAACATTAGGTGAATCGAGTTTAAACTCAAGAATTCTCTTAACAATTAGGCATATAGTACGAAAAAAATATTACTTTTTGAATATCACGCCCTTATGTCTGTTTTATACAATACTACTTCATAGTGATAATTATATGTCTGCATGAAATGTCTAAACAATTTATTATTGTTTTTAGTAATTTTCTCTTAGAATAGAGTTAGAGTCGCCTTTTTTTTTAAATTTCCACTTCTTGTCCAATTTTTAATTGGATTGAGGTAATAGCTTATCAATGTTAAAAAACATGATTATTAACACAATTTATTATTATTGCTAATAATATTCTCTTTGAATAATGTTAGAAATTGCAGTTTTTCTGAAATCTTCAACCTTTTGTCCACTTTTCCCTTGAAATGAGTTAATACTTAATTCAAAAAATATAATTGTATAAACAAATTATCATTGTTTATAGCTGTACTTTTCTACATCTATATTAGATATTTGCGGTTTTTTCTAAAATTTTAACTTTATGTCCACTTTCAATATGAAGTGAAGTGATAATTAATTTAAGTTAACAAAGATAATTGTTTAACAAATTATTATCATCGCTAATAACATTCTCTTTGCCTAATATTAGAAAGTTGCGGTGTTTTTCTGAAATTTTTAACTATTTGTCTATTTTTTACTTGGAGTGAGTTACTAATTATTTAAGTCGAGCAAAGTAATTGTTTAAACAAATTGTCATGATGATAAACTATCTTCCTCTATATTATTGGCAGATATTTGCGATTTTTTGTGAAATTTTTAATTTTTTATCTACTCTTCACTTAGTGATTATTATTTGTAACCATCTAAAGAATCTCTTTTAATTTTGTGGATATATGAATATATTTTTCTGAAATAAAGCAGATCTTTGACTTAAATTGTATATATGGATCATAATACATAAATGTAAATTTCCCTTAAAGTCGTTACTGAAGGCCTTTTTGTTCAAATTAATATTAATACATATTATTTGTTTCCAGCTTGCATAAGTTATCAACTCGCTAAGTAAAACGTTGACAAAATGTTTGAAAATTCAGAAAAAACCGCAACTTTCTAGCAATTATCCAAGATGAGATAATGATGCACAATAATGAATTGTTCAAACGAATATTTTTTTTAACTTACATTAATTATTAGTTCACGAAGTCAGTGAAAGTTAACAAAAAAATTAGAAAATTTCAGAAAAAACCGCAACTATCTAGCATTACAATTGCAGAAGATAGTTCTTAACAATAATAAATTGTTTGAACAATTATGTTCATATAACAATAATATAATTTAAAATAATAATAAATTCTTGAGAGCATTCATTTTGTAAACTTTTATTCCTTAGTTACCTCACTCTAATTAAAAATTGGACAAAAAGTGGGAAATTTTTTAGAAAACTGCAATTTTGAAGAATTATTCCAAATTGTTTTAGGAGAATATTATTGAAAATAATAATAAATTGTTTGAAAAATTATCTTTGTTATGAATCATCAGGTAATACCTAACCTTCATTGCAAATTAGACAAAAAGTGGAAAATATGCATAATTATATTTTCAACTGAACAGATAATTTTTCAACCAAGAAGTTCAATTTTCTACTAAAATAGACGGATTCTCAAAAAATACATTAATTTTCGAGAAATTACATACATTTTTCACCGAGCAGTTGATTTTTCAACTTAAGAGTTGAAACAATCAGCTTTGACCAAAAAAAAATTTCAACAAAATACATAAATTTGGATAACAGTTAAATTTTCAATTAAGAAGATTATTTTTCAACCAAAATAGACAAATTTTCAATAAACTAAAGGAACCTTAAACCAAATTGTTGAATTTTCAGGCTAAAAAAATCAATTCTCAACCAAAAATATATGTCAAATTTCCACTTGAAAAAATTAACTTTAAATAAAGAAAATATGAAATCTCAACGAAAAAGTTAATTTTCAAAAAAATAGTTCAATTTTCAGTAGAAAAATCCATTTTAACCCCAAAAAGGGAAACTTCTATAATTAGTTTAGGTTTTAACCAAAGATATGAAGTTTGTGCTAAAATTATAAATCTTCAACTAAAGAAGACGAATTTCCAACCAAATAGTTAAATTTTTAGTCTAAAAAAGATCACTTTTTAGCCAAGAACGGAATACAAAAATCTTCCTTGAAAAACAATCATTTTTAATTTAGGAAAGCAAATCCTTTACAAAACTTTTGAATTTTCCACCAAAAAGTTGAATTTTTTATTAGCTTGTTGAATTTTCAAGCCAAAATAATAAATTTTTTTTAAGAAACTCGAATTTTCAACAGAAAAAGTTTAATTCTCTACCAAATACATTAATTTTCTACAAAATTGTTTAATTTTCAAACCAGGGGACGAAATTTGAACGAAAAAGTTGAATTTGCAACCCATATATATATATATATGTATGTATGTATAAATGTAATACAAAATTGAAGTAAATTTTCAAACTAACAGCTGAATTAATAAAGATTTTTCAAAGATTTTTCGGGTTTCAATCGTGTGCGAAACTATGAATGTTGCCGACGTTTCGTGAACATTGCAGTTCACTTCTTCAGGGCTGGCCTGAAACTGAAGTTTCAGGTTATGTTGTTCTTATATATGTATTTTCTACGATGCCTGTGATTGGCCAGAGTGCCCCATGGTGGGGACTGCTTGAACTTGATTGGCCAAAAACGCTTTATTGCCAAAAAACTTAAGCCTTTTACAGGAAACTCTATCACACACATCCAAAACTCTTTTGACTTCATCAGAAAAATACAACAGATTTACATTCAACCCCAAGACATCCTAGTAAGTTTCGACGTAGTATCTCTCTTTACAAAAGTACCAATCTCTGTTACAATCGGCATTATTAAATCCTTTGCAAACTTCCCCTCCAATCTCACACCTTCAATAAAACACTGTCTCACTAATACCTATTTCTCTTTCAATAACCAATTCTACGAACAAACCTCAGGAGCAGCAATGGGATATCCAATCTCACCTGTAATAGCCAACATTTTCATGGAAAATTTAGAAACTAAAATCTTTAACAAATCCAAGCTTAAATCGGAATTCTGGTGCCGTTACGTTGACGACACTTTTGTCATCTGGAGACACGGACTAGACGAACTAAACAAATTTTTCGATTTCATCAATCAAATACACCCTAATATCAAGCTCACTATGGAAATTGAACAAAACGGAAAATTACCCATCTCAAAAGCAATCGGTCATCAATTCCCTTGTATACAGAGCTGTCTCCATAACAGATAAAGATAACTTACAAAAGGAATAACAAAATGTTAAACAAATCCCGATACAAAACGATTACAAAAACAAACAAATTAATAAAGCGATAAGAAAATACACTCAAGAAAACAAGTCAACACAACCTACTAAAGAAAGAGAGAGAAAAACAACCACCATCCTACCCTACATTCAAGGTATCACGGAACAAATAGGAAGAATTCTCAACAAACACAACATCCAAACTATATTGAAACCACCTGCAAAAATAGGACAACTTCTGAACAACCCTAAAGATAAAAAGGAACCTTTCAGTGATCCGGGAGTATATCAAATCCCTTGTTCTTGTGGTAAAGTCTATATTGGAGAAACCGGGAGGGCGGTAAGTCAACGTGTAAAGGTACGTGAGAGTAAAGTTAGGCTAAAACATTTCACACAATCAGCAGTAGCTGAGCATCATATCCAAACAGGACATAGTATTTTATTTGACAAAACAACCGTCATCGCCAAAACGTACAATAAATTTCCAAGAAAACATAGAGAAGCAATCGAAATCTTGAAACACCCTAATAACATCAATAGGGACAATGGATATAATACCAATCCGATTTGGCTTTCTGTCCTCCCGGGTTTTTTAAAAAAGACTTGATTGGCCAATCAAGTTCAAGCAGTCCCCACCATGGGGCACTCTGGCCAATCACAGGCATCGTAGAGAATACATATATAAGAACAACATAACCTGAAACTTCAGTTTCAGGTCAGCCCTGAAGAAGTGAACTGCAATGTTCACGAAACGTCGGCAACATTCATAGTTTCGCACACGATTGAAACCCGAAAAATCTTTAAATTCTAAATTTTAAAATTTGAATTTATTATAATAAATAATCGTGAAAGTATCAAATCTATTATTAAGAGCTGAATTTTTAACTAAAACTATAAATTGTCAACCAAAAAAACTTAATTTTTAATACACCAATTCATGCACGGCCCGAAATATGCACGTGATTTTAGGGTTTTTTAATGAATACACTGTAAGGGAAAAATATGAATAAAGTAGAATTTATCAGCTCATTATATTCCATTTGAAAATTTCCTGTCAATAATTATTGGGGTAGTCCTATTCACATACATTCTTCGAAGAAAATTTACAATCGCCCCCTCCGCATAATTTACTGAATCCTCCCATGATAATAATAATAGGTCTTATTCGAGAAGCAGAAAATATTTATTTATGTTCTTTACCTCATTTTAAGGAGGAGATTTCAGACTTTAATCCAGCAAAGTTACAATTTTTTCCATTCACTTCAAGAGCGTGGAAATTGAGAATAGGAAATTGGTCAGAAACGGAAACTAGGTCGGTCTTTTTCACAAAACTTGAAAAAATAAAGTGTTTTGTAGGTACCGATTTATGGATTCCAATGGAAAAAAATGTCTATTGATTTCCTATTTAAAATAAAACTCGGGAGATCAGAAACAAATTAGATCCATTAAGCACGAAGGAAAAGATAACATCGCTAAGAAGTATAACCTAACTCCTTTATTGGCCTCGCATCTCATGTTTTATTTCACAGTCTAAAATTGGACACTTTATTTTTGAAAGAAAATTTTGAAAAATGAGAAATACACAAATCATTTCAGGAAGTTGGAGAGACAATTAAATTATTAAAATGTATGTATCATCAGTGATTTTGCTAAGTAAGAGGAATCTAGTTAAAAACTAACTTGCGAGATGTAGTGTTCATCAAATGGAAGAAAATGAGTTTAATAAAAAAAAAATAACTAATTTCGCGTAAATCATTGAAGAAGTCGAATAAAAAAATATGAAATTTCTACCTACAAGGATGAATTTCAAAACCAAACACACGAATTTTCAACCAAGAAGATTAATTTGCTACCAAACAACATGAATTTTCAATAAAATAGAACTTTTAACTAAAAATGACAAACTTTCATCCAAAAATTGAACACTTGAATAAAAAAAAATTACAAAAAATAGTCACGTTTTCAACTGAAGAAACAATTTTTCAACAAGTAATGATTTTTTAATCAACAAAAAATAGTTAATCCGAATTGTTGAATTTTCAAGCTGAAGGACGAATTTTCGCTAAAACTGTCGAATTATCAAGCCAAAAATATGAATTTCAACAAAAAAGTTAATTTAGAACTAAACATTTGCATCTTTAACTACAAACAAGAGGAAATTTCAAACCACCAATATTAGTTTCCTATCAAAGAAACTAATCTGTAACTAACAAGGATTAATTTTCAACTAAAAATTAAAAAATTACATTTCCAGTTAGAAAACTTTGTAAAAAAACTATTTCTGTATCTTGGCCTGGGATTGCTAATTCAGATATTGCAAAATGAAATACAAATTTTATTTTTCATGATTGCTCTAATATTTGTGCCTTATTTGCACCAATTTTAATTCTCAGCTACACTGAAGAATATATCATTGCAATAAATTTATAGATATTATTACAATTCATAATATGCATTATTAAACATTTTATTTCAACTTCTGACGTTTTTCCATAGTTCTGATTTGTTTATTTTCAATATTATTTTTCAAGATTTAAACTAAAAATACGCATCTTAGCGTCAGGTGGTTCGAAGCAAATGTGTAGGTTTAAAAAACTGTAGCTTGCGTCCTTTTTCCAAAAAGTTAATTTTTTTATTCTCAATATATTTTTGTGACAAGAATTTATAACAAATTTGCACATATTTTTTGGTTTTAATTTTGTTCGTACCTTGTGTACTTTTATATTATTATATTGGTTCCTACACATCCTATCAAAAAATTATTAATAACAAATCTGTTGATTCACTTTTCTCGTATCCTGCATAGTTTGACCAGTAAAATAAAATTTTTGATTTTTCATTATTTTTTGTGCGGGCGAAATTTTAATTTTCGATTTTTAAACCAAACTTAGAAAGTTGTTGCGATAATCATGTAGAGTGTTGAAAATGCAACATTTTTCTCTCTTCGACATTTTTTCATATCGTGCGTCGTTTGGCTTGAAATGTTCATTTTTGTTTGTTTTTTTGGAATTTTGTAAATGCCGTAACTCCAGTAATTTTTGTTATCAAATAGAGTCATAAAGGTAAATTGTTAGTATTTTTTCGTATTACTAATAACCGTGCATAGAATTTACAAATATTGAAAAAGGTGGTCTCAGAAATTTTGTTAATGCGCTCACTTTTTTAATTTTTATCCTTAATGGCTGGCTAACTAACTTGACGTTCATTTTAGGATACTTGGACAGTAAGCCAAAGCCGAATCCAATCTGTCAATTTTTTCAAAATTCGTGCTCACTGACATTTAACAAAAACTGGGGGACTGGTCAAATTTTACACCAATCTAATACCTTTTCTGATGATAAAGTAAAAAGAAACGAAGTTTCAACAAAATCTTCAAATTTTTAACCAAAGAGTTGGATTTTCAACCAAATATTCGAATGTTTAATCTGCCAAAATGAATACTCAAAAAATGTAAATGATTTTTCAACAGAAAAATATGAAATTTCTACCTACGAGGATGAATACTAATACCAAACACGCGCATTTTCAACGAAGAAGATTAATTTTCTACCAAAAAAGATGAATTTTTAACAAAATACGTGAATTTTCAAACAATTAGTTGAACTTTCAACTAAAACGGACAAATATTTAAACAAGGGTGAAAAAGTTAAATTTTCAGTAAAAAAATCAATTGGAACAAAAAATACGAATCTTCTACAAATAAAGATTTTTCAGTCAAGAAAAACGAGTTCATCCGAATTGTTTAAGTTTCAAACGAAAATCCGAGTTTTCTCCAAAAACAGTTAAGTTTTCAACAAAAAAGTTAATTTTTGACCAAAAAGTTTCATTTTAATAAAAAAAGAAGAAATTTTTAATTCATTAAGATTATTTTTCTACTACAGAAGATAAATTTGCAACAAACAGATAAATTTTCAACAAAAAATGGAAAATTTGCACTTTCAGTTGAAGACTTAATTTAAAGCAGAAAAAAACGAATTTTCAACGGAATAGGTAAATTTCCAGTCTAAAATGCTTTTTAGTAAAGTGGTTCAACTTTTCCTCCAGTATTTGAATTTCCAATTTGAAAAAATCAATTGTCAACCAAAATGGAGTGGATACATTTTCAGTTAAAAAATTAGTTTTTATCCAACAGAAAGAGGGGTCTCAACAGATTAGTTGAACTTTCAGCGAAACAGTTGCATTTTCATTTTTAAAAAAAATGTTTTTTTAAAAACAAATTTTGTAAATTTGTAAGCAAATTATAAAATTTGTAAGCAAATTATAAAATTTGTAACTAAAAATATAATTGCCAGGAGAAAGCATGTGAAAAAAAGAAATGGAAATAGCCGTTTCGGGGTACCCTTAATCGCTTCACACTATCTCGGGACTCTCCAACCCGTTCTTCTTCTCTTTCTTTTTGTTGTGGCTTCTGATAGCGCCGAACAGTGAACGTCGCAACTCCACTGACCTTGCAAGCGCCTCTCTCTCGCCCCCTTGGACCTCCTTGTACGACTAATAGCGTGAACCACTATAGCGGGACTCTAGTGTAAATGATAATATTTTCGAGAAATTTCGTTCCTGATGGCAAGATTTTGGAGATGAAAAAACGGCAAATAATATTATTGAAGAGCTTTTTGCAACTTTCCATTCAAAATTATACGGTATCTATGAGTGACTTGCAATTTCCGAGACAGAGAAGAACAACGTGGGGGTATGCCTCGCAACTTCAAAGAACGCAGTGGCTCTCATGTTTGTATTTTCTTCGCATTCAACGCAACGATGATCGTGTTGCCACAACACGATGCCATCGTTTTCCCGTAACACTCACAGGAGTGTTCTCCCAAAACTTGCATCGTGTTACGGCAAAACGAAAACTCTCAACATGACGCATCGTGTTGGGAGAAGCGGATTTTTTTCTCAGTGTTGCATTGGGGAGTTAGCCCAAAGCAACGCGGCTGACTGCAAGAGCCGGAGCTCTCGGGCGATGGGGTCGCCACATCCCTACGCCATAAAGATTCATTATTATTATTATTATTATTATAAAATTCATTCAAAGAAATGGTGTAAAGGTATGATCATTAATGACCTACCAAAGTTGTTTATCATTTTTTCTACATTTATTTGTTAATTTCTTGCAAGATTTAAGAGCAGGAAACTGAAATGTATTCTTTTTAGAAAAATGCAAAAATTAATGTATACGTCTCTAAAAATTAACCTTCTGATGTTTTTTAAATGTTCAAATTTAATAAAATAATTGAAAATGTTTCAATAAATATAGGATTTTTTAAACTTTATGCTTCAAGTTTTTGTATAGAAAAATACAAGGTCAGTAAATGAGATTTCCTCATCCCCAAAACTTCCAGTATTTCAAAATTAAACTACACGCGTATTTTCAATTGCCGCCTAAATGCTGCATTCTCTGACGGCATGTCAGAAGGTTCCTGCCAGCCTTGCCACATGGTCACATGTCCATAAGAGATCACAAAATCTTTAACATTTGATTGAATATTTATTAAGATTTTGAGCTTTTTTTTCTTTTTTTTTAATTATGAGTTTGCAGAAGTAAGGGCATCACATTTTTGAACGTCGAAAAATACTGAAATTGTGTAGTTGGGTGTATCATAATCCTAACCTCTGATCGGCAATGATCTCTAAAAAATATAGTGCTGTTTAAAAAAATATTCAAATGTTAAAGATTTGGAAATTTTATATATGATTTGTAGGGCATTCGTCTTACAGCATATTATTTGGAATTGCTTGGAGACCTACTCATACTAGATCAGATTTACATATTAGTGGACAATTTCTAATAATATGTCAATCAAATCTAGTTTAAGTGAGCAAATACCACCATAAGAACCTCGCAGGGTCACTACTTTTTGGTAGGTTCGTGGAATTCGAACCCTACTAGAACACTACTAGAAACTCTAGTAGGGCCCTCGTGGCCTAAGCGTTACGTTACCGAAAGGGCCCCCACTAGTTTTTCTCTCTAGAGCCCGATTAGAAATAGGGAAAACTCGTCATAGTCCTACTAGCTCCCTTTCAAAATTTCTGCACGGGATTATATCAATATTTCGAAAGAATGTAATTAAGTTTTAAAGTTATTAAAATGTCCAATTATAGACGTCCAAGTTTCACAGTATATGGTCTGATAACTTCAAAACTTTCAAGTCTATTACTTCCAGATAGAAAGTATGAAAAAATTGCGTTGCTTTCAAATCTGAACAATATTCATTAAGTTTGAAAGCTCCTTATAAATTTGAAATTTCAGGAAACGTATTTTATTCCCAATAATTGGAAATTCTCCAAATTTCCTACTTCCAAACTGATATAATTAAATTTTCAAAGGTATGAACCAAATCTTCGAACTATTTAATCTATTTGATTAAATTATATCTGGGTCATTTCATATTATCTTCTTAATTTGACGTAAGTCCTTAATTTATTTTTTATGATTCTTATAGTTTAGGACACCTTTTAACTATAAAGATATATAAAAATTCAAGCATCAAGGGTATGAAGTTAGCTAGGGACAATTAAAATTCCGAAGTCAATTTGAAATGATCCAACTATATTCTTAAAAATGTTATTCAAGTAATTTGCATATCAAGTATTTCTTCCTCCTTTGAGTATATATAAAATAAGGCAAATAAAAAACGAATCATAAATATCTCTGCAGTATAATTTATATGAATATAACATTTTAAATGAAGATGATTGAAACTTTAATCTCAATTACACTTACTCGATAACAGTTCTCAATAACAGATACTCATCAGATACTCAACCTCGTTTAATTAGCACTTAGTTAATTAAAGATATACATATTTCCAGTCATAAATTTAGCAAATGAATTTTCTAGTAAATACTTGAGAAATTAAATACCTATTTTCATACGATTAAAATGGACTGAACATCTTAGCTTTGGGGCGGTCTACTAATCACGTAATTGGTTTTTCGCTAAATTTCGACTCCCTTCCCCTTAACTGTCCGTGAAATTATTGCCGACCCCCCCCCCCCCTCACCCTCTAGTATCACGTGACTTATTTCAAAATGACAAAAATTTATATAACATGACCGGGAATATTAAAAAGGATTTTTTAAGGTCGGTACTCTTGAAGTGCACATCGGCTGCGTTGATAACATCGTGCAACATTAGGTATTTCATGTTTAGTGGGGGAAATCCAAGATTACTAATAGCATGGGAAAAAATTTGACCCCTCCCACCCACCCCTTTTTTGTCAAATGTCCACGTTTTGATACCCCCTGAACCCGAAAAACAGGTTTTTACGAATGTGTCTGTCTGTATGTCTGTATGTATGTCTGTCTGTCCGTATATATGTCTGTCTGTCCGTATATATGTCTGTCTGTCTGGGAGCACGATAACTTTCGAAACATTTGACAGTATCGATTAGGCTTCAGTATACTCTTCAAGTGTCCTAAGATGAAGGTCAAGTTCGTTAGCCAACCATCTTGGATAAAAATTCGAAAAGTGAGCGCATTTTCAAAAGTTTTGAGACCATTTTTTTCAAGATTAAAAATTCTATTGATGGTTGTTAGTAGTACTCAAACAGACGAACAATTTAACTTCATGACATTTTTTGATTTAAAAAAAATTACCGGAATTATAGCATTTACAAAATTCCAAAAAACAAAGGAAAATGGACATTTGAAGCCGAAAAACGCACGTTATGAAAAAAAGTAGACAAGAAAAAAATGTTGCTTTTGGAACACCCTTCAATATTGTTACAACAACATTTTGAATATTTCGAAGAATCAAAGATTCAAATTTCGATCGCACAAAAAGAATAATCAAAAATCAAAAATTCCATTTTGCGGGTCAAACTATGCAAGATAAGGTGAAAGTTAATAAGAAAAAATTATGCACGTAAAGAAGATCTAAAAATTTGTTTTTAACCACTTTTTTATACGACATTTATTTTTTATTTTATTCTGAAAAAACAAAACATTAAAAATAAAATAATAGCGTAGTTTTTGTTTTATTCGTAAGAAATATAATATATATATAATTTTTAGACAAACGACACAAGTTATGAAAAAAATAAGTAGACAAAAGATGTTCCTTCAAAAAAGAGTGAAAACTCATCCAAATTCATCATTAATAATTTTTTGATAGGACGCGTAGTTTTTGTATTAATCGTAAAAAATAACTTTAACGCGAATTAGTCACACTTAAGTGGAATCGAATAATAGTCACACTGGGTCCTAATGAGTCCTAAAAAAATAAAAATCTAAGAAAATTGCTAGGTATTATTTAAGGATTGCAAAAGATGATCTTTTAGTTTTTGTAACCAAAATTAATTGTTTAAATATTTAAACAAAATCGGTGAAGTCAAGGTAACGAGCTCCTCTACTATAGAGCTCTAAGATTTTTTGGGGTGAATTTCACCCCGTGTGACTAATTAGGGTTAGAAATAAAAAAATTAAATTTTTTGATAAACGACACAAGGCACGAGAAAAATTAAACCACAAAAGTTGTTCACCCAAAAAGGATCTATAAATTTGTTATTAATGATTTTTAGATAGGATGAGTAGATTTTCTTTCAACCGTAAAAAATGAGATTAAAATAAAAAAATTTAACTTTTTTGAAAAAGGACACAGGCTACAAATCAAATTTATGGAAAAATGTGGCAAGTTGCAATAAAATGTTCAATAATGCATAATTGTTATGAATCGCAATAATATAAATTTATTGAAATTATATATTTTTCAGGGTAGCTGAGAATTTAAATTGGTGCAAAATAAGGAACAAATATTAAAGTAATCATGAAAAATGAAATTTGTACTTTCTTTTGCAATATCTAAATAAGCAATCTCAGGCCGAGATACAGAAATAAATGCAATATACATTTGATTTTTTAGTGTTGAACAGAACATAGAGAAGCTCGCATTTTGGACAGAATCGAGTGCGAAGCACGAGATGCGTGATGAGAATGTGTTCGTTAAAGCCACAGGAGCTTTAACAAAAGAGAATTCACAATCGCCAAATTACAGTTGTCAATGCTTTGACCTCCAATTTTAAAAGGCATGTGCACAAATGTGGGGAAAATACAAAAACCGAGCGCGAAGCGTCAAAACCAACAGTTGCGTGCCCTAGGCGCGCTCAAACTTGCGGGCCGCGCGCGCAGCGTGCGATGAGAGTGAGCCCGCGCGGCGGACATTTTTTTCTCTTACAAAAGCTATTCAATCAAATAAGAAAATCGACCATTTTTTTGTGGTCGCCTACGGCGCGCGACTGTTGGTTCTCGTGCTTCGCGCTCGATAATGTATTTACCTCGCGCTGCCCGCTCGGTCTCTGTACTTCCCCCATATTTGTGCATAGACCTTTTAAAGTTGAAGGTCAAATCATCGACAACTATAATTTGGTGGTTGTGAATTCTCTTTTTTCAAAGCTCCTTCGGCTTCAACGAACACATTCTGATCACGTGTCTCGTGCTTCGCACTCGATTTTGTACAAAATGCGAAGTTTACTACATTAGGTTCAACAGTATTATATCAAATGTATATTATATTTATTTCTGTACCTCAAATTGGGATTGCTAATTCAGATATTGCAATATAAAGTACAAATTTTATTTATCATCATAACTTTAATATTTGTTTCTTATTTCGCATTGAATTTTATCCTCAACTACCCTGAAAAATGTATCATTTCAATAAATTTATATTATTAAAATTCATAATATGCATTGGTATTGAAACAAACTTATTTGCATTGTCTTGCTTTTATTATTATACCATTAAGCCATTTCCCTTCCGGGGTAGGTGTGACTTGCTCGGTTGGAAAATAGTAGTGTGTATTGCATGCAATAGCATGCATTTTTCATGCAAGCTCTCGTGTTTCCATGGCTACTCATGTCTCTTTGGATTAGTGTCTCATTCACAGATTCTAACCATTCTTTTGGCGGTCTACTTCTGGGCATCCCGCCATTTACTTTACCTTTATACACTTGTTTGGTTAGTCGTTCACCTTTCATTCTTTCAAGATGTCCAAACCATCTTAACTGATTTCTTTCCCATATGTCAACTAGTGTCTCTTTTGTACCACATCCTTTAAGGATTGTCTCGCTTCGGACTTTGTCCATCAGTGTTTTCCCTGTATATTGTGTGCAGAGGTTTCATGCCAATCGCGTTAATTTTACTTTTGTCATTTTCTAGACATGTCCATGTCTCGCTACCGTATATAGTACAATCGGTACGAATATAGAATTATGTATGGCCATTTTAGCTTTTTTTGATATGTTTTTATTTCTGAGAATGGACCCTGCTCTACCGACAATCTGCTTACCCTTATTTATGCGCCTATATAACTCCCCAACTATTTTTCCGTCGCTAGTGAATAGGCTACCCAGATATACGATCTTGTCAACTTCTTCTAATCTCTCATAATTTAGGACAATATTGCATATTGTTTTCTCTCTTTTGCCTTCAAAAACCATGATTTTTGTTTTATTTACGTTAAATTTGAGGCCCATGTTCTTCATGCTTGTATTAAGTTTATTCAACATTCTTTGCAAGTCCTCGATTGATTCTGCCATAACAATCTTGTCATCTGCGACAGCTAACCCACATACCTTCACAGTTTCGAGATCTACACCTTCTTCGTCGAAGAGAGCCATTCTTAGACACTTATCCATAAGTGTGATAAATAGCCACGAGGACATAACGCATGCCTTGCATAATGCCGGACCAGTCACTCAGTTTCCCATTTACCCTTACACTCGCTTTACTACCTGCTGTATATATATCAACAAATGCACAGAAAACTTTCTTTCCTACTCTCAAACTTTTTTCTGTGATCTGTCTTAAGCTGAATATCTGATCTGTACATGATCTTCCTGGCATAAATCCACTTTGGACTTCCCATATCTTTTCTTCTGTAATTGTCGTTACCCTACGCATAACTATTTTTGAGTATATTTTACTTACGGTACTTAGTAAGCTGATGCCTCTGAAATTACTGCAGTTGCTTTTATCTGCCTTTCTTTTATATATATATTGGTACGATGTTCGCTTTTTTCCAATCGTCTGGGACTTCTCCCATCTCGATATATGAATTCATCAGTTCGCACAACCTGAGAGGTGTGTATTCGCCACCGTATTTAAGCATTTCAGTGCTAATACTATCTACACCACCAGCCTTACCGTTCTTTAAGTTCTTAATTATATCTCTAACCTCAGTAACACCGACTTTTTCGATTGGGTTTTTTAATGCATTATATTCTATGTCGCTGTTCTGTTGCTCTATATATTCACCTCCTAATAATTCTTTGAAAGAGTCTTTTAAAGCATCTACTATCCCGTCTGCATCATATATTATTTCGCCTTTGCTGTTTCTCATGTTGACAAACTCTGTATTTTACTTTCTTTCATTTCATTTAATAATCTAAGAAAGTGCGCATCCTATACTAAAAACAATTTTTTTATTAAACATTTCATTGCAACTTATGTCGTTTTTCCATATTTTCAATTTGTTCAATTTCAATGTTATTTTTTACGGTTTGAACCAAAAATACGCATCCTAGCGTAAAATGGTTCTAATAAAATTTTTATAACAAAAGTTTTCAACAAATTTGTAGATCATTTTTGGTTGAATAACTTTTGTCTACTAATTTTTTTTTCGTCTCTCGTTTGCGTTTTTCCGAAAATTTAATTTTTTTATTTTCAATGCTATTTTTTTCGATTAAAACAAAAACTACGCTTCTTTGAAAAAATTGTTGAGGACAAGTTTTCATAGTTCTTTTTTTTGTGAGCAACTTTTGCCTTTTTACTTTTTCGTAGCTTGTGTCGTTTGACCAAAAATTTAATTCTTTAATTTTTCAAATTTTATTTTATAAGATTAAAACAAAAACTACGCATCTTATCAAAAACTGATTGCTGACAAATTTGTAGATCTTTTTCGAATGCACGATTTTTGTCTATTAATCTTTTTACGTACCTTGTGTCGTTTTTCCAAAGATTTAATTTTTCTATTCTAATGCTATTTATTACAAATGAAACAAAAACCACGCATTGTATCAAAAAGTAATCAATACTGAATTTGAAGATCTTTCTATATGCACAATTTTTGTTTCCTCATCTTTGGTCATATCTTGCACAGTTTGACCGCAAAATGGAATTTTTTATTTTTCATTATTTTTTTTGCGCGATCAAAATTAGAATTTTTGAGTTTTTCAAAAATTAAAAATGTTTTTGTAACAATATTTAAGGGTGTTTATAAAGCATCGTTTTTCTTTTCCCGACTTTTTTTCATATTGTGCGTTTCTTGGCTTCAAATGTTCATTTTCGTTTGTTTTTTGGTATTTTGAAAATGAAAATATAACTCCAGTAATTTTTTTATCAGAAAAAGTCATCACAATAAATTGTTCGCCTTTTTGAGTACTACTAACAACCGTACATAGAATTTCAAATATTGAAAAAAGTCGTTCAAAAATTTTCATAATATGCTCACTTTTTGAATTTTCATAAAAAATGGCTGACTAACAAACCTGACCTTCAATTTGGGACAGTCAAAGAGTATACCAAAGGCCAGTCCAATCTGTTAATTTTTTCGAAAGTTATCGTGCGAACAAACTAAAAATCTACAGACAGACATACAGACAAATAGACATACGGACATGTAGACATACAAACAGAAAGGCAGACACATTCGTAAAAACATGTTTTTAGGATTCAGTGGGGTCTCAAAACGTGGACATTTGACAAAACCAGAGGGGGGAGGTCAAATTTTACACAAATCTAATACCTTCTCATTATAGGATGAGAATGTAATGAAATATCTGTTTTTCTAACCTCAGATTGTATTTAGCGGTATTTTTATTTATACATTTAGTTATGAAAATAAGAAAGCTTTATGAATGTAGAAAACACACATGAGGAACAAGTGAAATGAATTAGGATATGAACAATGCTAAAATAATTAAAATAATTTCTGTTTTTTAAAAAAATATATATTTTTAAACTCATGTATTCATTTGTCAAATTTCGAATCATATCGTCTCATTTTTCAAACGGCATCGAACGAGGTCCTCAAAAATGAGCGAGAAACGTCACTTGTGTCAGCCCTTTAGTGACAGAGTATCTGCTGTCAAAGATTATTTGGATTCAACGTTTAATTTAACGTTAAATCTGTTTTGCTTAAACTTTTAATTTAATTGAATGATTAAACACAATCTGGAGGAAAAAGTTTCTTAATACTTTTCTCTATCTTGCCTTTTTTTCAAAATGTTCGCTAAAGCATTAATAAAGTCGGCTGTAATTGTATTTTCCTGAATTAAGTTATGTAAATTAAAACAATCAAAACAATTTAATTGTTTATTTTGATATGATTTTATTTTATTTATTTTAATTAAATGGGCTAAAATTGTATTTATCTTCATGGCCAACGGCCATACCAGGCTAAAAAAACCAGTTCTCATTAGATCACTGAAGTTAAGCAGTGTTGTGCGCGGTTAGTACTTGGATGGGTGACCGTCCAGGAATACTACTAACTACCCCGAATAAAGGGAAATGGCTTAATGGTATACATACAAATTCAATTGGGACAATTGAAACAATTATATTTTCTAATATTTTGTAAAAAAAATGTAATGTGTAAATCTATAAGTTGAAAAAATTTTGTTTACGAAGTATTAGAAAATTGTATTGTTACAAGAAAAAGACAATTATAACCAAATTTATTAAATTTTTAGCGAAATTTTCAAGAAAAAGACGCAAGATAAAAAAAGTGTTTGCAAACCCTTATTTTTACAATTTTTCAAGTGGAACAACTTCGCTCTTTTGACTTTTTTCACATATCGTCTTGTTATTGAAAAAATGTGCATTTTTATTTTTCAATAAAATAAACTCAAATTTCTCTTCTCTAAGACGCGGGCACAAGATAAACGGTTTTTCGATAAATGTACCCTATTAATACCAACTTAGAAAAAAATCAAGAAAAAATAAAACGATGGCCTCGTTGAGAAAATTAAGGTTGAAGAGTTTCAGAAAAACTGCAACGACATTTTTTTTTGTAAAATGCGTCACCATGTTCAAAAGTTTCAATAACTCATAACAACATAGAAAAACAACATATTTTGTCTTAAAACGATTCTGTGACTTCAGCATACATAGCCTGTCCAATTTAAAATAATTTCGGTCCTTATTAAAATAAAAAAATGGGTTTGTTTAAAAATAGAAATATGCCTGAAAAGTGTAATTTCTCTGCTCAATTTCTCATAAAATAATTTCATATCAAATATATTTATACCTATCATATTTCATTAGAAATTTAATCAAACCATCTTTGATCGTATGATCGTGAAATTGGTAGCGAGAAAATATCTGCCAATAAGTTTCTTTGTTTCACATTTTTCGCCAATTTTTCACTCCTGCCCTCCTCCATATAACAAGTCGTAACAAAATTGTTTGGACCTCCCCCCCCCCCCCCCGCCCACCTATGTTACGTAATTTGTTCCGATATTTTCAGCCACCTCTTATTAAATACAATATAGTTACTTACTACCCGAGACACCTGAATTACCATTCCCGTTTTATACAAGGAAACATATATGTGTTATACATATGTACTAATTAGAAGAATTTCCAAAAAAGAAATCAACAAATCATTAAAATTGAAGGATTCTCCATTGTAAATCTTACAAATTAATCCATTCCAAAAAAAATACGTGCCTTTAAAATTCAAATAATTTTCAGTTCTATATTTTCAAAATTCAAGAATTTTCAATTGTATAAACGCTTCCACATTGTAGAAGTTTGAATTCTACATTTTTAAAATAGAAGAATTTTCAATTTTGTAAATTTATATACAAGTATAAATTATGCAAGCTTTAAGTTTTACAATTAAAAATTCTGATGATTTGCATTCGAGTTTCTTTAATTTGGAAGTTTCGGAATTGAAAACTGAAATTGAATTTTGGTTTATACCTACATCTTTAAAATGAAAAAATCCTTAATTGCTAATCTTAAAACGTGAATTATGTTTTTATTATTAATCTTCAAACTGAACTATTGAAAAAACTGTCAAAATGACATACTTTTAAACTATATAAGCATTCCAAATCAATAAATCTTCAATTGTAAATCTTGAAAATGGCGAAGAATTACAAATTGCAAATCATTATGATTAAAGAATTTTAAATTGTGAATCTTCCGAATTGAACTATTCCAAAAAAACGTACAAAATTACATACCTTCAAAATATTAATCTTGAAAATTGAATAATTTTCAATTCTATTTTTTTTAATTCCACAATTTTCAATTGTAAGTCTTCAAAATTGTAGAACTCTGACATGTAAATCTTTCCGTAAATGTACAATTGAAAATGATGCAAGTTTTAAGTTTGACAGAGAAAATTCTGTAATATGTGATCTTTAAAATCATCCAAATTATGGAATTTAGATTTACAGATTTTTAAAATTGAAGAGTATTTGACATTCTGAATAATAAAAATTGAACTATTGAAAAAAGCCATTCAAAATTTCATATTTCTAATTTTGACATATTAATACACCAAACTCTCCGTTTCAGTCCAAGGTCGGGTCCAGGGCGGGACTAAAACCGAGAGTTTAGTGTAATTGAAGAATCTTCCATTGACAACCTCCAAGATAGACCCATTTAAAAATATGTAAAAAATTGTATCAGTCTAAACTATAAACATTCAAAATCAAACAAGTTGGCTAATTTTAAATTGTAAGTATCTTCAAGATGGATCATTTTTCTAAATGAGAAACATCAGAAAGACTCAGAATTCCAGAATCATTCAGAAAAATAATTGTGCTAAATTGAAGAAACCGTTTCTCTTACATATTTTTTTCGTTTACAGGTAAATTTCGTTAACGGTAAAACTTTTTAGGGCACGGTGCGGCACTTTTGCACGAGAAATGAATTCATAAGAATCGTCACGTTACGCTCGAGCGTCACGTCATACTCCAGCGTCACGTCGCCCTCCAGCAAGGTAGCGGGCTGAGCGCGCGTGTTCATGAAATTCGTGGAACTCAAGGAATTCATGGAATTCACGAAATTTATGGAATTTGAGGAATTCATGGAATTCACGGAATTCAAGGTATTTGCGGAATTCACGGTATTTGCGGAATTCACGGGATTTACGGACCGAAAAGTATTCCTTCAAATCGTGGAATTACATGAATTAATGTATACCATTATGTATACCATTAAGCCATTTCCCTTTATTCGGGGTAGGCGTGACACTACCCGATTCGGGTAGTGTTTCTAGGTGGATAGTTTCTTGTAGTAAATAACTACAAGTGTGGGCTCACCCCACATCCACGACACGCCAACAGCACGTAGTTAGTAGTATTCCCGGACGGTCACCCATCCAAGTACTAACCGTGCCCAACACTGCTTAACTTCAGTGATCTAACGAGAACTGGTTTTTTCAGCGTGGTATGGCCGTGTAATTCCAAGAAATTTTTGAATTCCATGTTTTCCGTGAATTCCTCATTCCAACAGTAAATTCCACTTACACATTCTTTAGACGTGCGTTCCGAGACACACGCGTTTTTTTAAAAAAGCACATATTTTAAGCATACTGAAGGAGCTGTCAGGCATTGTAGGGTAAAGTCATGTGATTTAGGAGTCATTTGATCAGATTTGGCTTTTGACGCTTTAGCAAGATTGTTAATGTTGAGAATCAAACCGTAGCATTAAACACATGGGAGAAAAATTAATTTTGTAATACTTTTGCCGGCAGTCTAGACTTTATCCTTAAAATATGCTTACAAAAACGGTTAAAAAATTGTCGGTACCGGTAATTTTTTTTACCGGTACCAACAATTTTTTTACCGGTATTGGCTTTGTATACACAATCTAAATATAACATTAAAGTGAAGAAAAGAATTTTTAATTGAAGAAAAAATTTTATTTTAAATAAATGCTTTAAATTCAAGCGTATATTTAGGTAATCATAATAAGAAACATGGTTAGGCACATTATTGGTACATATATATATATATATTTCTTTGATTACTACTGCACTAGATATTTTTACTTCCTGTTCAAGCTGTCGTAAAATCTAGAAAAATAGATGAATAAATCCAAAATTATTTTCAATCATTTTGGGGTAGTAGTAATTTCAAAAATTGTGAAAAATACTTGGTTTTTATGGATATTTTTTGACAGAATGATGGAAAAATCTCAATACTAATCTAATTATACCCATATTGTATTTATAACGCTATTATTAACTTTTATTGTAATTCATGAACGTAATTAGGTAACAGCATCAATTTTACCCCCCCCCCCCCTATCTATGTAACAGATTATAACATTTTCCAGAACTCCCTTCCACCAAAAAAGCTGTCACGCAGGTTATGGATGGCCCCTAATGGGGGGGAATTTAAATGAGGACTATAAAGTAAATAAAAAAGAATAGAGACAACTTATTCAGCAATAGCTTTTTAATATTCAGATACAATTGACAAACTATTTCATATGTATTTCACAAAGAAATTTTTGTTCGAAGACAAAGTGATCTTGTCTTATGAGAAAAATAGGCTTAGGGTCTCTTTTTAATACCAAAAGTAGTTTTCATTCAAATTGTAGGAAAATTAAGTAATAACAAAATTAATACTATTTCTTCTGTTTTCCTAAAATATAAATGTCTATATGACTGAACTTTTGGTAGGACGTGTCACGTCTCCTGGCAGTAATAAATGACTAATAAATTAAATAATTAAATTATATAATATATAAATATGTCTCAAAAGATTAGATTGAATAGGAGGACTAAAGAATAATCCTATTCAAACTCATGAAACAGCGCTCTTGTTAAAAAATCTCGTTACGTATACATGCTGATGGATAATAATCGCATAAAGCAAATATTTTTCCATAAAATCATGAGATTCAAAACTGTTAATAGATATTAGAATATATTCTAGCCTTTACATAACTGTCGCATTGTGTCTAGCAACCAGGAAGAGCATCGTAACTTTGAAAGCAATGTGGGCACAATAATGTGTGTTGGTGGATAGCAAGTGGAGTACATGAACCATACATGTGCATTTCAACTTGAGAGACGAAGTCAAAGTAAAGTGAAGAAGAATGGAAGGAAGAGGAAGAAGTAAATGAAAAAAAGGAAAAACAAGAAAGTTGGTAGGAAGGTTGGTCTTGAGACCTTTAAGGGCCCAAGGCTCTATTCAAAAGGAGCACGAGCGTTAAGCCTCATCGTCATGAGACAAGGGGCACTTAACGTGGATTATCTACTGTTTATTACTGAGCGGTTAACATTAGTATTCCCTTCTATCACACATCCACTACTATCTTGCATTTTTCGTACTTTGTAATAATCATCTCAATAAATCTTTCTTCTTCACATTCGCACTCTTATTCTTTTTCTATATTGCTTTAATCGATTCAAGCCTTTTGAATTCAACTTTTGAATTAAATTATATATTATACTTAATAATAACTTTCAGTATTACATTTTTTTATTCCCTTCATCCTTAAAATAGTGGAGTTCCGAAAAGCGCTTACCTCCGATTTATTTGAAACTCCGTGTACCTATGTATTTTGACGTGCTGATCACGAATATGATAGTGAAATTACCCGCAAATTTGACTTTCAAGGTAAAACCCCCAAAAAACTATAAAAATTTCATGTTTTTCCGTTTATTTCAGTAAATCTAAAAAATTTACAAAAAAGCTTCAAACAAAAGTTGTAGATCTTTCGAAAATACATATTTTATGTTTTATATATTTTACCCTGCGACTGACCGTTTTATAGAAAAGAAGGGAGATGTCGGTACGAAGTGTAGAATTGCTTAGGTCACACACGGCACCCATTCCAACGTGTCATGGGGGGCGGGAAGGCACCCCTATGACTGGCCACAGAAATAACTTAGGTTACACATGACCCCCTTTCCAACGCGTCATGGGGGGGCGCGAAGGCACCCCTATGACTGGCTACAGAAATACCTTAGGTTACACACGACCCCCTTTTCAACGTCTCATGGGGGGCGGGAAAACACCCCTGTGACTGGTCACAGGAATAACTTAGGTTACACACAACCCCCTTTTCAACGTCTCATGGGATCACCCCTGTGACTGGTCACAGAAATAATTTAGGTCACACACGACCCCTTTTCCAACGTGTCATGTGGGACGGGAAGGCACCCCTGTGACTGGTCACAGAAATAACTTAGGTTACACACGACCTCCTTTCCAACGTGTCATGGGGTGGGCGGGAAGGCAGCCCTGTGACTGACCACAGACACAACATAGGTTACACACGACCCACTTTCCAACGTGTCATGGGGGCCGGGAAGGCAGCCCTGTGACTGGCCACAGAAACAACTTAGGTTACACACGACCCACTTTCCAACATGTCATGGGGGGTGGGAAGGCACCCCTATGACTGGCCACAGAAATAACTTAGGTTACACACGACCCCCTTTCCAACGTGTCATGGGGGGCGGGAAGGCACCCCTGTGACTGGCCACAGAAATAATTTAGGTCACACACGACGCTCTTTCCAACGTATCATGGTGGGGGTGGGAAGGCACCGCTCAACATTTTGCAGTATTTCTGTGATTTTTCATATTTATCGTATATTTTCTCGAAAACTATCAGTCGTAAGGTAAAAACATATTTAACATAAAATATGTATCTTTAAAATATCTATATTTTTTGTTTGAAACTTTTTTGCAAATTTTCTTTATTTACTCAAATAAACGGAAAAAACATGAAATTTTTATAGTTTTTTGGGGTTTTGACCATGAAAATCAAATTTGCGGGTATTTTCACTATCATATTCGTGATCAGCGCGTCAAAATACATAGGTATACGGAGTTTCAAATTAATCGGAGGTAAACGCTTTTCGGAACTTCATCCAAAAATATTTCTCGTTAAAATATTATTGTCAATGTTTGAACTTTTAAGCTCGCTTCTTAGGAACATCCCAGAAAGTATTTTGTGATAATCAAAAAGTTTTATTCCTTATACTTTCAGACAGGTGTATATGTCTATCCGTCATATTTGAACCTTAACTATTTTGGGCCTTACGTTTTGGGAACTTATTTTTGGACGCAACTGAATTTTAAGTTGATATCGACAGGCTAATCACTTAGAAATCTCAGCTTCGCTCGCGTGGGGGGCAAATTGGCTGCCTTTTTCGAAAAATGCTTGCCATTTGAAAAATCAGGCCACTGGATGGTTCCCCCGCCAGGTATTCTCCTTCTAGGTAATAAGACGTCAGATAGCTCTCAGATCACTTCGCCCGTCCCATGATCCATGGCCCGTCCGCTCTGCCTGACACCTGATCAGTTGCAAAGTTGAGTGCATCCAAGAACTTCATCAGGAGCGGCCAAATTGCCGCCTTGCGAGCAACAGCGTCATTTTTTTTTTAACACCAGAAATGTCAGTAAATATTGCACTTATAACTCCCACGGGAGTGGATAGACTGTGAGAACCGGCAAAAACTGTCGATGCCGGTATCGGCAAAAAAAATTCCCTGCCGGAAACGGCAAAAAAAGTTTTCTGCCGGTATAACATTATACCCTGCTCGGTGGGTTCCTGTCACCACTACGCAGCGCGTCCTCGGGTTGCGGATAGAGGAACGGCCCGTTAGGCTGAACAGCCCCTCAGGTTAGCTGCGAATACAAGAATAAGCAGCCGCGGACAGCCGATAGGAACCAGTCGTGGGTGTGGTGAGCCCAGCCTAAGATGTTGGCCTAGCACTGACTCGAACCAAAACTAAAAATCTTGTAAGGGAAAAATCCTGCTGCCCATTGGACACCGCAGCGATGACACTGCCCGCAAGGGATGTGTGGAATGATTCGCCTGTATAGGGCCAAAGGGGTACTGATGCCAGTATAGGCGCGCTGCCTTGCAGGGGGACGTTAGGATACGAGGATGGAACTGTAATGTGTCTGACGACAAGTTGACATGGTCCTTGTCAGGGTCGGAAAGCTCCCATACTTAGACCTAGGGAGGTATGGGGGTTATCACTCCTGGGACAGTGGACTCACCTACGATCGGAATAGGATCCTAACGTGCGGATTATCTTGAAACTACCATGGCTAACTTGCAAAAACAAAAAACTACAGTTAAAGATCTAAGGGTGGGAACTCTAAACGCGCGTAGTCTATATACTGGCGGATTTAGCGAACTCATTAAGATAGCAAATGATTACAGAACTGACTTGATAGCACTTCAAGAAACCTGCTGGCCGGGAGATTTCGGGTCAATTTCTAAGGATAACTATACTTTTCACTTCGGGGGAGCTAAGGGGCGCACACTGAGGACCGGTTTTCTTATTAATAAACGAATTTCGCAAGCGGTTATCGACATGCAATTCATTAACGATCGGTTATCATACATTGTACTGAAGGGTATTTTCAGCAAACAGGTAATAATCAATGTGCACTGCCCCACCGAGGACAAAGACGAAGACACTAAAGATCTCTTTTACGAAACAATCGAGCAGGTTTTTGACAAGTTCTCAACTTTTGACGCAAAAATAGTATTGGGAGATTTCAACGCGAAAATTGGAAAAGAACCGATGTTTAGGCCTACAATAGGATCAGAAAGTTTGCATGACGTCAGTAATGATAATGGAACTAGAGTAATAAACTTTGCAGCTTCAAAGAACCTCGTTGTCAAAAGCACATATTTCAAGCATAAAAATATACATAAGGCCACTTGGGTATCACCAGATGGTAACACTCACAATCAGATTGATCACGTTCTAATTGACAGAAGACGTCATACAAACATTCTCGATATAAGATCGTATAGGGGAGCGGATTTAAATTCAGACCATTTTCTCGTGATAGTAAAACTAAGATCTAGGCTAGCGATCAGTAAGAAAACAAGCCGCACAGAGCCAACAGTTCGTTTCAATATAGATAAGTTCAAAACAGCAACATAAACATTAAATTATCAAGTTGAGATTTCTAATAGCTTTGACGCTCTCCAAGAACAGAGAGACGATAACAATAATTACGAGGAGGACCCGGAAACCCTACGGAGCAATATAAAAAAGGCGGTAAAGACAGCCGCGAAACTTACGATAGGTTTAAAGAAAGTAACAAAAAGCAAACCATGGTATGACGAAGAGTGAAAACTCGGGTTTGAAAAACGTTGGAAGGCCAGACTAAGTAGTTTACAAAATAAGTGCGATCAAACACATAAGAAGTATCTCGAGATTAGTAAAAGTACAAATAGGCTCTATAGATCCAAGAAAAGGGAGTGGGAAAAGAATAAAATACTAGCAATAGAAAAGCATAATAAACAGAATAACCCGCGCGAGATGTACAGGGGAATCAATTTTATAAGGAAAGGCTTTCAAAGTAGAACGGAAGTAATGAGGGACGAAAATGGCAACCTAGTAGCCGATGCGGCAGAGAGACTGAATTTATGGAAAGAATATTTCGATAAACTATTAAATGTACGCGAAGCCCACGTTGAAGGTAATCTCGGCGAAATCCACACTGCTGATCTATTAATTGATGATCCTGCTGATATAGAAATAGAAATGGCCATGAAGAAGTTGAAAAATAACAAAGCCGCGGGCATCGATGACCTACTGGCTGAACTGATAAAAAATGGAAGCCCTTGCCTCAAAAGACAAATTTGTAAATTAATACGCACAGTTTGGAAAACAGAACGCATTCCAGTGGAATGGAATGACTCTATTGTTATTCCTATCTTTAAAAAAGGCGATAAAATGAACTGTAACAATTATCGGGGAATTTCACTTGTGTCGTCGTGTTATAAGATCCTGTCCAATGTAATCTTAGGTAGGCTAACTCCTCTCGCCGAGGAAATCATTGGGGATTACCAGTGTGGATTCCGCCGAAACCGATCTACAAGAGATCGAATGTTTACAATTAGACAACTGTTAGAAAAGAAATGGGAATTGAATGAAGTAGTGCATCAGTTATTTATCGATTTCAAAAAAGCTTACGACTCTATTATACGCGCGCGAATGTATTGGATCCTAGAGTTCTTGGGTGTGCCAAGAAAATTGGTAAGAATTATCGTAATTTGCTTAAGCGACAGTAGGGGTAGAATACGCGTAAACGGTAGTTTATCTGAAGAGTTTTCGATCCGCGATGGTCTGAAACAGGGCGATGCACTTTCGTGCGTCCTTTTTAACTTAGTTTTAGAATACGTGGTTAGGCAAGTGCAGGCGAATCCGACCGGTGCTACCCTCAATGGGGTAATACAAATTCTTGGATATGCGGATGATCTCGACATACTAGGGGATGATAAAGAAATGGTAGCTAAAAATGCAGAAATCTTGATCACAAAAGCCAAAGATATTGGCTTGGAGGTTAGCGAAACGAAAACAAAATATATGACCGTCGTCAGATCTGAACAAAGTAATCAAGACGGGGATCTAACAGCCGGAAATATGAAATTCGAAAGGGTTAGCGAGTTTAAATACCTCGGGTCAATTATAACTAGCGAAAATAAGATTAAAACAGAAATCAACGCGCGACTGCACGCTGGCAATGGGTGCTACTATGCAGCAAACACACTATTAAAATTGCGATTGCTATCTAGAAACATCAAAGTAAGAATCTACAAAACAATAATAATGCCGGTCGTCATGTACGGGTGCGAAACGTGGGCGCTGACGAAAGGAGAGGAGAATAGGTTTAGAGTTTTTGAGAATAAAGTACTTAGAAAAATCTATGGTCCAAAAAGGGACGAAGAGACCGGCGAATGGAGAAAACTGCATAATGATGAGCTGCATGCTCTCTACGGGTCAGCAAATATTAATAGAGTAATGAAAGCGCGTAAACTAAGATGGGCGGGGCATGTAGCAAGAATGGGAAATGAAAGAACAGTGGCGCAAGTTTTAAGAGGGAGACCGATTGTTAAGAGACCCTTAGGCAGACCGAGAAACAGATGGGAGAAAAATATAAGGGATGATTTAAAAGAACTAGGACATGATTACTTAAATTGGATGGAGGATGCACAGGATAGAGATGTGTGGCGGTCTCGGGTAGATGAGGCAATGAACTTTCGAGTTCGAACTGCTAATCTATAATAATAATAATAATAATATTATACCAATAAGCCATTTCTTTTTCGGAATAGGCATGACACTACCCGATTCGGGTAGTGTTTCTAGGTGGATAGTTTCTTGTAGTAAATAACTACAAGTGTGGGCTCACCACACCCACGATAATTGATCAAGTATTTGATTTCGATAGTAAGTAATGATAATTGATAATTGATAATTGATGAAAATTGACATCTATACAGATTTCTCTCCCATAGTTCAATCGCTAAGATATTACGCGGTCATATGTAGATATTATAATAAAAGTGGCAAAGTACAAAAAAATAGTGGCATATAAGCGGCATTTTTTCAACATAGCGGCGAAATAGTGTCATCGTTGAAAAAAATCAAATAGTGTCAAGAGCCGTATAAAAACACATTTACTGTTTTACAGATCACGAATATTTAAAAGTTAAATAAAAATGATTTGGTATACGACTTGCAGAGTAGCGAATTAAGTGACCAATTATCCCGGTTAAAACATTTGTTCCAAATATATTCAACCACAAAATTTATGATATCCAAATTTAATTTTATACTAATCCGCACAGCGGGAGGAAAGCTGTGGAACTTGGGAAAGTTGTAATTCACTGCTCACCGCTGAGTTCCCAAACCACTAATTCAAAATGCTGGGTTAAGAAGGCAAGCTAGGGGTTGTCGCTTGCAGAAAAAGGTTTTTGATTGTAAAGTTAAACTCAGAGATGGTAGTGTGAAAATGCAAAGCATATTAATTTCGAAAAGCATTTTTAATTAGTTTTTTTTCAATCTATGAGTATTACTGGAAATTAAGCCAGGGGTAGAGATGCATCTCTGATCGGAAATTACGTTTTTGACTCAGGTTGACAAGCCATCAAAATGTGATGGCAGTTCGTAATAATGACGGCGGAAACTAATATTGGGCTTAGACGTTTTGCCCTTCTAGTTACTAAAAGGAAATTAGGTCTGCATTTTGATATTAATTTCCAGGTGAACATATCCAAAATAGTGTTTTGAAACTATTTAATAGATATTAATTGAGGTTGTGTAAGCTCAAATAGCCAAAACTAGTTCCAAGGTAGTTGGAATTAAACGGATTAAATTTCGACTGAATTGCAATGTATCACTCCACTGGGAAAAATTTAATGAATAAAATCATGACCACCACAGAATTCCTCATTTTTCCAAATATTGCAGGCAATTTTATCATGATAGATGCTTATCGCGGTAGCGCTGAAGTACTAATTGAATCGTTAACATAAATTAATTTACCACGGATTAAAAGTTCCACATATAAAAGGGTTTGGGAAAGTTCGCCTATGCTCACCCCAAATACAAAACCCGCTATTGTTATGGATTATTATGATCGCTGAAACACAAACTGAGCTAAACGCAATGATGCTTACACTGAATTGAAGCGAAACTAATTTTAAGATGTGAATACTTTTTTCAACATTTTCGGATAAAAATTTGTGTGTGGCAGTGGGGCCACACGGCAGAAGTGAAACTTTACGTGCGCTTGGCGTCATATCGATGGGTCCTAGAGGTGACCACGCAACTCGCGGCAGCAGATAGAAAATACACGTTACATTATCCTTCGAGCGCTCGCGTGGGCGGAAAATTGGCCGCCTTTCTAGAAAAATGCTCGCCATTTGAAAAATCAGGTCATTGGACGGTTCCCTCTCTAAGTATGCTCTCTCTAGAGAATAAGACGTCAGATTTTGAAGAAAAAAAATTTCTTTTTTTCTAATTTTGCTTCTCATGCTTGTAACGCAGTTTTCAAATTTATTTATAATATTGAATCGTCTGCGAGATATTTCTGCACTTACTTTCCCTTGATACATAAAATAAAAAAAAATATCAAAATTGAAAAAACCCTCCGAAAATTAAGGGCGGCCAAACTGACGCCTTGCGAGCGCTCGCGCTGGTGTGATTTCACTTGGCGCGAGCGCTCAAAGGTTAGGAGAACTGAAGAGAACTCTCTGAGGAACTCTTGGAACTCTCAAAATTAGATATCTTGGAAATCTTTCGCCAAGTGTGAAGCATTCACACCACGAATCATGCACACAGTCACACCTTTCTGATTCACAAACTGCTTCGGTGCCACGAAATAACAGCCGACGCCATCCGAACGCGCCGAGTTCAGCAGAGTCTGATTTATCTTCGAGAGTTTCGATCGCCAGAAGTTTTGAAAATCCCCGACAATCTCAAAGAAATCTGGGGACTCTATATCCAAATTCGATTCAGACTGCAGCATTCATAGTTTCAAGATTTCCAGATTTCTCAGTGAGTAGCCCCTCGATTGATATAAAATCGATCCCTTCTGCTACACATCCAGGGACGAACTGGGACATCAATTCGGCCCTGGCATTTTGTACCTACGCGGCCTTTTTCCAGAGTGGCTTCTAAACAAAAAAAAAGCGTCATCGAAGTAGAAGCCGATGGACAAGCGTGTACATGGCAAATTTTAAATTGTTTCCGCATTGGTGGGGGCCTCTAATCGATGCGGGCCCTGGGGACATGGTCCTGATGGCCCCTGTACTAAAGGCGGCCCTAGGTATGCCCTCGGCGGCCCTCAAGACTCGCGGCCCACCGGGAAATCTCAGGGGCCGTGCATAAATAACGTAAAGTCTTTTGGGTAATGGGAGTAGGTCGAAGATTTTTCTGTGCTATATTACGGGGGGGGGGCGGCCATAAACAATTTCTTACGTCAGATATGTATTCTCAAGTCGCAGAAAATAACTACAAAACAAAAGTTAAACAGATGTTATTGTAAACAGCTGTTTGTCAACGCACAACCTTACTGTGGTAAATACCTAAAATCTACATAGTACATTAAATGTACAAAATGTATGTTACTTTATTCGTAACGCTACATTCAGGTTTACAAATGTACAATTTCTTTAGGGCCTAAACTATAGTAACCAGATTTCCAACGGCCGAATCCGGGACATGTCACATGGTGGAGGTACATGACGTCACTGTGGGTTGTAGAGGGGGGGGGGGTCGGATGGCGGTAAATTCAATTTTTATTCAAATAATATTTGTTTTCACATGTGCATTTAAGAACCATACATTTATATTTATACATACAAATAAACACATAGGTATGTATTCTCGACTTTAGTTTGCGTTATAAATATGCAATGTGGCTCGGATAAAAAGATTGTTTCACTTCTAGGTACACAATATACAATGACGATTGCGAAGTCGATCCTCTAAGCACTGCAGATGATTAATTCTTTCATTAATTATATGTTATTATTCGTCTATTCGTTTTAAATGTTTTAACTTGTTGTATTTGATTAGCGATTGGCTGATTCGAACTTTTCTGTTTGTTTGGCATTTGTTAAACGATTAGTTGGTTGAAGTACACACAGACTACAGATACAGGAATGTTTTTCTCAATTTTATTGCAAACTACATGGAGAATAAACATAAGGAGCTCAAAGTCTTGTACATTGACTTCACCAAAAACGAGCATTTTCTGTCGGATGTACAATAATGCATCGAAATGCTAGATTTTCTCGAGTGCGGCACTAGTGTGGCACGCGTAACTATGGCCGCGGTCATGGTCCGTGTAAATATAACCTGTGATATAACCCTAAACAAAAATACAAAATTCCTAAATGGCTAAAACAATTTGTTGAGGCATTTAAAGAATATTGGAATGTAAAAACTGTTATATTCAAGAGGAAGTCCGATGTCAGTTATGTGATGTGGATGCGTACAAGATTGAAAACTGATCAGTTATATGCTTATTGTTTTCCACGTTTGTGCAATAAATCTGAAGTACCTACCACGTCAATTGCAGGATCACTTCAATTACATAGAATCACCGATATTTCGAGATAAGTAAAATCAATTTTCTGCGTTTTAATAATAATTTATACATTTCTATGAAAATCACATTGGTAAATAATGTAAGATGTCAACATATACGGCAGCCATTTTTCTACGTGCAACACTAGCGCCATAACTCGGGCAGTACTGTAACCCTTTTTATACGACAAAAATTAGCTTATTTTCGGTTACATTACTTTGGTCTCCTTATGTCTATTCTCCATGACAAACCAAGCGAAACATTCAGTAATTGCAATATAAAAGTTTATTAGCTATAATTGAAAATATATAGGTGATTTTTAATTATAATTCACGCCAAAATGGACTTTTTTTATTTTTCTCCAAGTCGAGATTTTAGTGGTTGCGCCCTTTATTGACAAACTGCTTTAATTCTAGTATTAATTTTTTTAGATTAGTGACAAATAGCTACTTTTGTGTGTAACTTCCCCAAAGTTGGTTGATATAAGAATATATTATAGGGAATCAGAATGTTATAATCATATATATATCCAGGATTACAAATATTTTCTATTTACATATATTTATCCACTAAAGTGACTGAAACTAAAGTTTTATGAACTCATAATTGATATCTTGTTCAGAAATTGAAAATCATTGATAAATCTTAAGGCCAGCAGTCGCTTCTGATTTAAAGATCGAAATCTTCTGCTTTACAGAAAAGTAATTTATTTACCAACATGTGATCGCGATAGAACATTTTTCGTGCCAAATTATTGCTCCAACTTTCGCCCCATATTGGATTAAGCGTCTCCGTTTCAAAGCGAAAACTGGGCCGGAGGATTTACAGCTCCTGCGTGAGTGAGTTATTGCTCGCGTTTTCTGAATGTGTGTAAGTAAGACATTTCCGTTAAATTTTTTCATGCAGAGAGGCACACGCTTCTTTTACAGGACGTCACTAATTAACTACTGAAACTATTAGCTGTTTTATATACATACGTACTCTTATTGCATGTTATACAATTAACTTATGTAGATGCGACATTCCTATATAAAGTAATCTTTTTGTAAATCTAATATTTAAACGTGTTGATATGTTACAAATAATTCCCTATTTCAGTATGTTGCTCAGAATTCGTCAGAGAATAAGAATCAATCATAAATTTTGAGAGTGAATGACTGTAAGCCACTCTTATGTGTCCCCAAAGAAAACCCCATATAAGTCTTATATATTTCATCAAAGTATACCATATTTTCTTATAGTTTCCAACAGGTTTCTTTCCAAAGGACAATTTTAATTTAAAACGTTAGAAGTTTTGTCCAAAGGCACAAGGGTTTTCAATATCTTTAAAAATAAAAACCTTCACGTTGATTAAAATATTCTTCATTTAAATATTATGTTTACTTCAAGAACTCAACACTGAAAAAATGATACACTTCCCATGAAAAAAATATTGTTTACACTTCCACATTTAAGTACATGACTGATTTACTTTCCTATATAATTTGCCGCAATAAATTATTTTCTCGCTCCGCTGAAATCAGTACTTGGCATTTGACGACTAGTTCATCTTTTACAACTTTTCATCATGGTACGAGTATTAACGGGTTTGTTTCACAGTTGAAAGGACGTGCTTGTAATAAATAAACAAGCCAGGACTTCTGAATCGTTTAACCCAGATTATTTTACAGGAAGCCACGCTGTACTGAAAAAATCCCTGGATAACGTTCTACGTCACTGAATCAAATCAGTATGAATTTTCACTTATTATTCAGTTAAACGCCTTTAAATATTTAGTCAAATTCACGGAGTGCATAATCAGTGAAAACCATTGAATAATCAGTCTAATTCAAGGATTATTAAGTGGAACCATTTGCTCATTTGATTCATTGACGCATTTCTCACTAATTGAGAAGTTAGAGTGTGTATAGTTAACTCGGCTATACAATAATGGTTACCATAATTAAGAAAGTAGTCACCATTGCTATAGGAAACTGTTCAGATTAACCATTTTTCTTAGGAATGGCGACTACTTCCACCAAATATCATTTCTTAGTAAACAAACATTTACCAGGAAATTTTCTCAGCATTTGAAACAAGACAAGGTAATCATACGGTTGTTTTAGCGACGTATCAAGCGCATAGTCGCGTCCTTACAAATTATAGGAACGACTCGAGCGTAGGATGCGAAAATTGAACAAGATCATCTTTTTCACAATCTTTCACTCACCGTCTTCAGCGCATGGTTGACTTTGAGGTCCGATTCACGTTTTAGCGCCTTTTTATTTGCAGTTGAATCCTTTTTTACTGATGACACGAGATCGATAACGCGAAAGCGTGACTAACTTCGATAAAATAATGATGAAAATATATCTCGCCATCCACTTTTATAAATGAAACTGATGAGAACGAAGAAAAATTTGATTTTACAAAGAGAAGGAAGGAAAAACTAAATACGTTTCTGGAGCATGAATTTACGGATTTTAGTTCATTTTTATTATCATTTATTGCAAAAAATGTGCATTTTCTTTTTTTGAACTCTTTTTTTTTTAAATAAATGTCTTCATTTTTCAGGGTTCAATGATATTACGAATAATATAAATTATTATTTTTTTTCAAAGGGAACACGGAGAAAAACGGATGTTTAAATGTAGATGTTCAAAGCATACGATTGTACCGCCTAATGCCGAACATCTAATATCTTCTTGAGATGTTAGGCGCAAAAATATTTTTATATTAAACTGAAACACATTCAGATGTTAAAATCGTCCGAGCGCATGCGCATCGTGCATCGGATCATATCTGGGAACCGCAGAACTGCGATATGGGGACGGCGACTGACACTTGTGGCCGCTAGGATCGCTAGTGCGCGTGGCGATACACAAGATGACGGTTCCAACGGTGGTAACGTCTGCCATTCGAATTATATCAGTCCTTCCTAACGCAGCGTTGAGGTGTTAGCTTAAAGCACTATTTTCGAAATGCCAGGTGTGCATGCGGCAATTGGGTGTAAAAATAAAGAAGCAAATCGCTTTCCAAGTAACAAAAAACTAAGGAAACTGTAGATAATGTCTTGTGCCTGCGTACAAGGTATATCTCCACTCACGGCGCTGCCCTCTAAGCTGAGGTTGACAAATCGCCGTCCTTATGCCCTCCAGTGGCGAAAAATATTACTGGTCAAAATGGGCCACTGAGTATTAGTCCCTGCCTGTGCAGGTCGGGAGCGAAAAGTCAATCGCCCCTTTCGAGGGCCTACCCTTGGGGGTCGGAGCCGATTTTGAGAAGACTCGAAAATGAGTCAGCGATCTTCTTGCGTAGAGGCAGGCCCTCTCGAGGGACCTCCGCTCGGTGGTCGCTGAATGCATTCGAGTGATGAACACACACACATGCACTTACATAACACACCAGAACAGTGCTTCGAATCTGTGCATCTAACTGATGACCTCAGAGGGATCGATCCGTCCACCCTAGTCTGGCCGTATCCCTTTGCGGCCTGTTAGGGAGGCTGCCGAATGGCAGAGTAGATGAGGATCACTTTGCCTAATCAACAAAGAAGGACGTCATTTACTGTCTGATAGATATGCCTGGCATCTGAGAGGTATTACCTCAGAACGTTGATAACAACGAAACCCACCGAGTTCCAAAAACACTCGGCAAAGGACGGCCGGATTCGGAGTACTGCCATTAGAATAAACACGGGTATGGCAAAATAGACTTTATAGCTTGAGCGCCAGAGGTGGAGCCTCACGCCCCCACCCCACCTACATTACAACTATTTAACTAACCAAAAATAAATAGAATTTTAAATGCTGATTGCAGGTCATTCGTTCTCATCTCCCTTACCCCGTTTTTATTTTTTATTTTGAATAAGATTTTGAATTACAAATATCAAACATAAGCTCAACTTGACAGAATGTATCATCTGATCGATATTTAATACCCTTTACCTGTTTTTCGTTTATGTATGAACATTCAAGTTTATTTTTAAATTTAGAAATATTAAGTTATCAATTAATTCCTTAAATGAAGGGTGGCAGATCATAAGGAGGTAAGGGAAAAAATGGCAATTTTACAGGTGAGGAATGAAATATTCTGTAAAATCGAATTCGCAATTAAAACGAAAAACAAAAATACTCTTCCGAGCTGACGCATTCCTGAATCGATAGCAAAAAAGTTTGATAACAAATAACTTACCAGTTATGAGGTAATATAGCACAAAGTTAACAAAATCGGGTTGACATTTTTTTTTCAAACGGTCCGAGTAGTCTTTGGACAGTCATAAAAAATTAAATAATCAATTTTTTTTAAAAACGAAAAATTTGTTCCGGAGATATTGAGTTGTTGAATACAGGGAGAAAAGTTTGATGAAAAAAAAGTAATTCAATTTTGAGAAAATTAGGTTTCAGTTTTGAGGTTGGAATTGTATCGCATCTACAATTTGGCTTCAAATCGCTATAAAACATTTAACTTTGAATTAAGACAAAAATATATGTATGATTTTGTGGCTCCTACGTGAAACATATATTTATTTTAGGTATTACATGAAGTTTGGGAACAGGAATATGAATAGGAAACGGTCCTAAAGTCTGAGGTCCCTTACCTCTTTTTGTGCAACTAATTTTTTATTGCTAACATAAAAAATTCGATTTCGAACAACTTCTTTTAACAATATGTGTATTGGATTTTATAAGAATTTTCTATGCAAAAAAAAAGTTTTCGGAAAAATGTCCCTTACCTCCTTATGATCTGCCACTCTTCAAAATGGTCCCAATTTTTGTTAAGTGTTATACTTTTTAATATAGTATAGGTATCCATCTCTCTTTATCCCTCTCCTCCTCTCTCCCTCTCCCCCCTCCACTAATATCTTGAAACTGACGGAAGGATTTCTAAAAATATTTATTGCATTTTTTTAGCACTTAATGATATTTTTAAAATTGGTTTTTCATAGTTAAACTTTTTTCATTAACATAATTCAAAGTTGATGCAAGGATATAAAAGACTCCTCGCTTCGAGACGAATCGATTGACCTATAATATTAATACATTTTATTAAAGAGTAGGGAAGTTATGGTTATTTATTATATTTTTAAAATCGATTTTTATAGTAAAAATTTTCCCATTCTCATCATTTAAATATGATGCGAGAATAGAAAAGTTGTGTTGATTCGAAACAAATCGATTGACTTATAATATTAATACATTTTATTGAAGAGTAAAGAAGCTATGGTGATGCATAATATTTGAAAAAACTGTTCTTTATAGTGAAACTTTTTTCACTAACATAATTCAATATTTATGCAAGAACGGAAAAGATTCCTTGATTCAAGGCAAATCGATTGACCTATAATATTAATAGACTTTATTGAAGAGTAAGGAAGTTATGCTCATTTATAATATTTAAAACATCTGTTTCAAACAGAAAAACTTAATTGAAAGTTGATGCATGAATAGAAAAGACTTTTTGAACATAAATGGAAAGGGATAGGGTGCGACAGAACTTTTCCCTTCTCTTTTCCAGCTCGAAAAATTACCATTTCAAATACAAAATTTGATTTGTCTGATTTGTCATTACATTTTTTAAATTGTTTGTATTATTTTGTAATTTTGTATTTTTTGTAAATTTCTAGCTTTAAGTTGATCAAAATAAAAACTTTAGTTTTTCTATGATTTAAACAATCACAATACATTCGTTAACGGGAAGTAAAGTGCTCGTCAAATGAGCACCATATAATTATAAATACAAAGTGGAAACATTCGAGATCAAATTCGCAGCTAGTTTCAAAAGCGACACCAAATTTTTAAAAAGACAAAGGAATACAATTGTTTCTTTAAAAAATTTCTAAACAATGTGTCTTGACACTTCTTTCTATTTCGCGTTATTTTCGAAATTCTTGCAAAAATACTTATTATATTTTTTAAGATTGATTTTTTTCTCAACAATACAATTTTATGGTGTCTTAAAAAACAAAGAAGAACATTATTTAACCGTCCTTTTTGGTTTTTCATCGCATCATAAAATTGTATTGTTGTCTAAGGGGCAATATTAAATTTGGTAATAAACATATATTAAATAATGTATAATAAAATATTTAATAAATAATGTGTATTTATATTCATATAAGTATTTGCATTAAGAATGGGAGATTTATAGAAAAAATTTACTGAATTATCACGTAAAATATTGTCAAAACGTCTCTGGAAATACCAATCACCGCAATTTTATTCATGATTAAGCAGCATATTGTCAAAACATCTCCGAAAATACTGATTGCCGAAATTCCCAGCCTACGTTCGAAAATGATAACTTTAGTCAGTTTAATTACCTTTTTTCTATCATGTTAGGAAAGCGAATTGCCCATTGGGCAGTATTAACATTTCCTTAGAATATACCATGCAGACACTTGTAATCAGTATGTTATGAAAAATTTTTAGTAGAGGACTTTTGTCAGTAAGCAGGTAAAAATTGCCAAATTTAAAAGAATGAGAAATTTTGCTCCTGTAATTTGTTTGAAATAGTTTAAAATTTGATAAATTCAAGGAGCATATTTGCGGCGCTGAGGACGACAACCAAATAGAGCCCATTTTGGTCGAAAATCGTTTTTTTTTTGCAGTTACAAGTACTTTAGGTTTTTGCCTATCGATAAATGTTAGAAATATGTAAAGAAACAAATTTTATTTCGCCATAAAACGTGATTAAACTTTAGATAGTTGTTGAGAAATGATCATGACAATTATGTTTCATGTGATTTTTTTAATCTAAAAGATCTTTTAGCGTCTAATTATTATTTTTTATAGTTAGTCTGCCTAAGTTGGTAGCTGTTCGGTTGAGAGCGCCCCTCTACTTGAGCGGGCCAGGGTTGGGCGGGGTTTGGCATTCGGCCGCTTGTTCGGGGTCGCGTTGTTCGATGGGAGGTGAAACGGCTGTGTGCCTAAGTACATAAACAGAATCTTTTTTTAAATAATAATTTAATATTAATAAATTTAAAATATAAAGCTTCTTCGATTTTCAATCGTATGCGAAACTATGGACAGAGCGCCCCATGGTGGGGACAGGTCGAACTTGATTGGACAATCAAGGTTTCTTAAAAACGCGGGAGGACGGAAAGCCAAATCGGATTGGTATTATATCCATTGTCCCTATTGATGTTATGAGGGTGTTTTAAGTTTTCGATTGCTTCTCTATGTTCTCTTGGAGAAATATTGTACGTTTTTGCGATGACGGTTGTTTTGTCAATTAAAATGCTATGTCCTGTTTCGATATGATGCTCAGCTAGTGCTGATTGGGTAAAATGTTTTAGCTTCAAATTTTGAATTTATTATAATGAATCATCGTGAAAGCATTAAATCTATTATTTTAATATTGATTGGACGTTGGTGTTTATTGTCTGATCAAATCCTGATGGAAGTGAGCGGGTATGGCAGCTCGATAATGAGTGTGTAACAGGCATTTACAAAGTTTTTGAAGTTTTTCATATATCGTTTTCCTGTAAAAATTCATTTTGGGCTTTGGCTGGATGTCCTTCTCAGTGTCTCAATTTATTGCCTGTCAAATTAAAAACTTTTCAGGCAAATTACATATGCGTTCAATTATAAAAACTTGTAAATTAAAAATATCTTATTTTCAAACCGCACATTGCAAAATTATAAACTCTTTAATTCCGTAATTTTGGCTTGTTGATGAACGAAGGGTACCTGCTGAGAAGGTTCAGTTTGTGGTGGATATCGACTTGGTCAACGAAAAAACTTTATATACTCCAACATCACATATACTTAAAATTTTGTAAATATTTGTGACACCATATGAATTTAAAGTAAATTGACTTTGAATATTTTCAGAAAAACCGTCGCCAATTTGCCACTTTTGAACTCTCTTAAATTTTCTAAAGAATTTTGAAAGAGGATAAGAAATAGTATCAGAATCAGATACCTATATTATAATACCTATATAATATTAAAAAATATCACACTTTTAACAAAAATTTGGATATTTTTTTGTTAATCCGCATATTCAATTTTAAAACTTAAATACACATAACTTTGTCAACAAATTTTTTCTACAAATCGGCAAGATACGTGTCATCTTATTCGCTTTAAAAAACAACATATCTGAGTGGCAAATAATTCTGTGATTTAAGCATAGATCATCTGCGCGATTTTATATGAATTTGGTCAACAGAATTAATGTACAGCTTGGGAAAATCACACAAACATGATACACTGTAATCAGGAAATTCCGAATCAGAATATAATCTATAATCCATTATTTCAATAAATATATCTTTCTAACGTATTGCTTACATGAAGTAGGTTTCACACTGTTTTCAAATCAAATTTTTGATACTGTGTCAATAACCCTTTGAATGTTAACTAGAAACATTTTCGTGCATCAAAAAAGCGGCCTGGTGGCGCCAGGGCCCTTCAAGCCTCGACTACACCACTGCTCATTGCATACTTGCAGTAATAAACATTAATAACATTCCTCAAAACTTCAAATGATCAGATAGGGGACTTTAAAAATCGTTGACAACATTTTGGTTATAAATCTAGATGGGTTGAATTTTTAACAAGATTGATAAACGCTTACAAGTCTTCGAATGAGTCTTCCTGGGTGGGGACATATCATCTTACACGCGGCAAGTCACACCTGCGGCATGTCACATCTGCGGCATGTCTCATCTGCGGTATGTCGCAACTGCCGCATCTCTATCTAGCGGTTTCTCTCTCGCGCGGCATTTCTCACAGTGAAATTGACATTTTTGCGGCATCTCTCACCGCACCACTGTGACTGGCCAAAGAAATAATGTTGCTCCAACCCCTACCCCTTTTCCAACGTCTCGTGGGGGGAAGGCACCTCTGTGACTGGCCATAGAAATAATATTGTTCGAATCCCTTTCCACTGGTGAGAGATGCTGTTAGGTAGAGATGAATTAGGTTGGCTCCTATGGGATAAGAGGAGTCCTGAGGGAATTGTGGGTGAGATCAAAGGTTTCCTTAGGGATAGTGGGTCCCGTGGGATAAATAGGTGGTGTTCCGTGGGATGGTAAGGTTTTGTGAAAAAAGGTTGAGTTCTGTGGGACAAGGATGGTCTTGAAGGAAAGGGAGTTCCCACGGAATAGTAAGGGTGCTAAAGATGGTGCGTGTTTTAAGGGATATGTCGATATGTGTGGTCCTTTTGGGAGAAGGGGTCCCGAGAGATAGATGAGACCCCGTGAAATAATGGCCAAGTAAGATAAAAGGGATTTCGAGTGATATGTGAAGTCCCATTGGATACAGGGGTCTCGAGATATAATTGAGGTACCGAGAGATAATTGAGGTACCGAGAGATAATTGAGGTACCGAGAAATATATAGGGTCCCGTGGTATAGTAATGGTTCCGAGGGATAGATAGGGTCCCTTGGGTTAGTGGGGGTCTCGTTCCATAAAGAGGATCCCGAGGTATAGGTGGACTCTGATGATAAGTGGAGGCACGTAGATGGTAACGATCCTGATAGGACAAGAGAGGATAGGAAGGAAGTACGATGGACGGACGGTCGGACACCCGGCCGAAAGTATAAGGGTTGAGACTTCAGCCTAAGGCCCTAGGGCCTTGGGCTACGAAACCTTAAAAATGGGAGTATTTTTCTGATGTCATGAAACAACTATGTTTTACAAAAAAGTTTATTTTCATTTCTGCCCTCAGAATGGATGTTTCTTTAAAAGTGATATGATCATGCACACAAAAATTATGTATACAGCATTGCATACAGATTATAATTTCATTTTAATGTAGTAATATTTTCTCCTAATTAAAACTACATAAGTTACATTTTTTAATAAACGATTCTTGTTTGTTTCAGGTGAATGTCAATTATGGTTAGAATCCATCATAATCTCCATAATATATGGTAAGAAGTGGCATTATTAATACACACTACTGCTTTCATGCATAATTACATATTGAGTGTAGTAAAAGCCTAAATGCATTCTCAAGCTTCTAATTTTAATGTTTAGGGTAATGTAACTCTTTACAGAATGAGGATGTAGCATGAAATGAGATAATAGTATATTTCTCAACGAGTGCAGGAGCTTTTTTAACGAATGTGAAATTTGCAGCGCGAGCCGAAGGCGAGTTTTGCAATCACATGAGTTAAGAAAGCTCTTCTGCAATAGCTAAGGACTATATTTTTTCCCAACAACGTGAAAAAAGCGAGTTTTGACATATCGAGGACTGGGTAAAATAGCATTTTGTCGACGGCGTTGAAAAGATAGTTATTTGTGATACAATTGCGTGAAATAGGTGATTGTGCGAATGATGCAATCACACGAGTTACCAATCACCTATGCGCACGTGTATCACACGCTATTTTTTGCAACACCCGTCCGAAAAAGTTGTTAGGAGGTGGTAACGAAAAATACTAATTTTATATTGCATAGAGTGGAGTAAAGAAAGTTTTTTGAAAACAAAATTTTTTTTTTAATGTTCGAAAAAAATTTTTTAAAAATTGTTTGGAAAGAAAAATTGTTCTGGAAAAAAATTTTGTGCGAACAAATTTTTGAAACAAAAATTTTGAAAAAAATTCGGTGAAAAAATTTTTTTTTTTAAATGTGAAAAAAAATGTTGTGAAAAAAAATGTTTGAAAAAAATATTGGTTTGGAAAAAATTTGTTGGAAAAAAATTATTTAAAAAAATGTTGATGTTTATGCTCTTCTGCTCCCCAGGGGGGGGGGGGCTACGAAACCCTAAAAACAGAACTTCAGTCATTAAAACATTTCTTCAAGTTAAATCTTAATTTATTTCAAGAAGAAACCAACACCAGTATTCAGAGTTGCCTATGCCAGTGTCTAAAGTACCTCATCTCGAAAGTGTGCATGCGCAGCTTTTTCACCAGTGTCTAAAGTAAGCTATCTTCAAACTGCGCATGCGCGAAAGTTGTTTCGCGCACAGCTGCCCAAATACGGTCCTTCAGGCACCATCTACATGCATGCAAACGTCAACTTTTGAGGTGGGTGTTGCAAAAAAATATTTTTAGAAATTTGAAGCAATGAATAACGCTATAGAGAAAAAATCAATTTTTTATGTTTCTAATTCTTGAAAAAAAGTAATAATTTTTTGTTTAAGTCGTACTCAAACAGATTCGACGTCACTAAGGTATACTTCTGTGCAACAATCAGACCACTTTAACCACTATGTTACTTTTTTTAATTGCGACCAATCAGGTTTCGCAGTCGTCGCGACTTTTAAGTTGACAACATAATCTAATCTAAAAATGGCTAAAAATGAGAAATCGAAAATCCGAAAATAAAAGTCGAATCAAGATGAATCAAAAGTAAAAGAAAATAAGAATGGAAGTGAAAATCGATGAATTTCTGAAAGATTTTAGATTATTAGCCAAGAACTGTTCTGACACTGGATGTGATTCGAGGGACAATAAAGATCAGGATCAGATTTTTATTCGTTCAACCCAAAATATAGAAACACGTTGACAATTGACCCGCCGGATGCAAGTAACAGCTCGACGTTCGGAAACGCGTAAAAGTATTGTTCGATCGTTTTAAAGAAAGAAAATTTTCAAAATAGAAAAATCAATTTTTTGAAAATGCACTATTGTAGAGAATAAGGAACTGAAACTCCTTCTTCTCGGATTTTTTTTCCAAACGTTTTAATTTTCAAAATACTCTGGAGATGCCTGAGAAATCATGAAAAAGTTAACGATCGCTTATTGTTTAATAATATTTAATTGTAAAATGAGCTCAATCGATAATTGTGTTTTCTTGGTTTCGCCGGTAAAAAGTATCTAGGTAACTTCGACTCTCAAACAACTTCCAGTGAGTCATTTGTTCAACAATGTGGAATGAAGTTTTTTGAAAAATCTCATATCTATTCGTTAAAAATTCACTGAGATCTTCACATTTGGAAAAAGTATTCGACGTCTGCCCGCGCAGACTGAACTTTGAGAACGCTGCCTGACAGAGGGGTACGTGACGTTTAGGCACCGGACGTTTAGGCGCGGGACGTTTAGGCGCCGGACTTTTAGACGCCAGGACGTTTCGGCGCGAGGACATTTAGACGCCACATCATTTAGGCTCCGGGATGTTTAGGTGCCGAGCGGTTTAATCACAGTAAACCCTGAGGTATCAAAAGTTGGAAATTATTTTGTTGTATATGCAACATGTTATGTTATGTATGCTACGCTAGTGGAACAATTTTTACAAAAAATTACAGAAAACGAAAAGTATTTTCACAGGAATCTACCAATAAATACAATAAATTACAACCAAAATTACAGGAAGTTAAATTTAAAGTTATAAAAACTGAACCGCAAATCAAAACACTCAAAGTGACATACTTTGGATTTTAAACTTTTAAAATTGAATCTTAAAAAAATGTCAATTTAAACGCTCAATAATTTTCGCGTATAAAATGAAAGCATTTAAAACTTTTCAATTGAATATTTTTTAATTAAGAGCAGTTAAACTGCAAAATTTTGAATTTTAACTTTTACACATTGTACTGTTAAGATATTTAAAAAAGTAGAAATCCCCACGCTATCATTTTCAATGCTATGAATTGAAGAGTGAATCGAAAAATTTATAAACTTTCAAAATTGTATCTTTTCAAGCAATTTTGAGCTAGGAACAATAATTTATACATTAAAATTTGTTTTGAAATCTTCTTTAATATTCTCTAAAAATTTCAATTTTTAACGTTAAAATCTGTAACTTGCCTAATTTTGAACAGATTCAGAATCGTCCTGTGAAGTCAATTATTGTTCATTCAGCAATAATCGAACTACAGTTCAATGTGATTTCTTATGATAATTATTATCTGTGTAAATAAGTCTTTAATATATTTAGTATAAGTTCTTATTGAAAGTGTAATATTGTTTTTAAATTGTAGTTTCTTGTAGAAACTTACATATTACATATCTTGTAAAAATTTTGTTCACCAGGGTACATGTTTAAAAAACAATGAAATCATTTCTTCGTTAAAATATTTGGTGGCCCTAAAAAGATCCGATTTAGATTTATAAATTTCAAAATAAAAATTTGAAGCTTTTTGAGGATCTTTGAATGTAGATTTTTGAAGACGTCGAACACAAAATATAAGCTTTTTAAGCATTTTGAAAGGTTTTAAATTATTACAAAATTTGTATCAAAATTCCTAGAAAAACTCATAATCATTTTTTTGTTGAAAAATTAATTTTCATAGAACATTTGATAAATTGCAATGATATATATGTTGTCCAATCAGTCGCTATATATTTGAAAAAAAACTTCAAATGTAAGGTTTTTCATTTTTTTAATAGCGATTATTCATTATTGTCTTTTAATATTCTACCATTGTTTTCAAGTTTAAACATAGAAGCTTTTTTGTAATAGCGATCATGTACACATTCTAATTTAAAATTATCTCATTGCAATGTTCTAAATGTCTGTCATCCTAGGTCGAAAAAGAACAACTTTTTGCTGCAAGACCTATAATTTCCTGTAGATTCTTGTAGAAAATTAAAACTACAATAAAATATCAACTACCTTATGGGAAGATCTGTGCATCGACGTTCTGACGATACTATCCAAGAAAACCATAGAGCACAGCGAACAAAATATAGTGAATTTTTTGCAGCCATTGATTTTCAATTATCATGTAAAACTTTGAAGTCTATGTTGTAATTTCATTTTGTGTTGTAATAATAACTAAAGTGATGTATTGTGATACTTACCATGGATGTACATTAAAAAATTCGCTCTTTTTTGTAAACATTCTGTAGAGGAAAAAACAGTAATATTGTACATGTTTATGTTGAAAATACGTAAAATACCTCTTAATCTCATGCGAAAGTCCGAAACTTCCTCACAATATATTTATAACGTCGTATTTATTGTTTCTGTATGAATTTATAATTGAAAAACAATAAAAGGAAATACTTTAATGTACGAAATGTATTCTTTAATTTAGAATTATTTTGAAAGTATGTAGCATCAAGATACTTTCATGATAGGATATTTCAGGAGCGTACCAGGGATACACTTTAGGTGCCTTCAAAACAACAATCCGCCAAAATTTTCCGCAAATGTTGCAGACAGTTTTAAGACAATGTTCCAACAATATTGCATAGGAACATTCTGAGTACTTTTGAGGAAATATTCTAGTAATAATCCACTAAAACATTGTAAATACTTTCAGAAAAATATTCCAGCAATATTCCACAGGAATATTCTAGATACTTTCAATCTAATATTTCAGCAATATGCATAGGAAATATTCCTTCAATATTGCATGGCAATATTCCGATAGTGGGACATTTATACATTCCTTCAATATTACTGAAATATTCCGCTGCAATATTTCAAAAGTTTCAATGGAATATTCCTGTAATATTGAAGGAATATAGCGTGCTATGGGGGAAGGTAAAAAATTAATCTCAACAATAGAAAAAAGTTGTACTTTCCTGCAATTTTGGTTATAATTTATTGTATTCATTGGTAGATTCCTGTGAAAATAGTTTTAGCTTTAGGGACTTTTTTAGAAATATTTTTCCACCAGGGTAGCATACATAACATAACATGTTGCATACAAGCAAATAATTTCCAACTTGTTATGCCTCAGAGTTTACTGTGATTAAACCGCTCAGCGCCTAAAGGTCCTGGCGCCTAAACGGCTCGCGCCTAAACGTCCAGCGTCCAAACGTCCTGGCGCTTAAACGTCCCGCACCTAAACGGCCAGCGTCTAAAAGTCCTGGCGCCTAAACGGCGGCGTCTAAACGTCACGTACCCCTGACTGAGCAGTCCTCGCGGCGCATTAGCTAACAGCGCGGGCAGACGTCGAGTACTTTTTCCAAATCTGAATATCTCAGTAAACTTTTAACGAATCGATATGAGATTTCCCAAAATACTTCATTCAAAATTGCTGAACAAATCACTCACTGGAAGTTGTTTGAAAGTCGAAGTTACCTAGATACTTTTTACCCACGAAACCAGGAAAAGACAATTATCGTTTGACCTCACTTTGCAATTAAAAATGATTGAACAATAAGCGATTGTTAACCTTTTCATGATTTCCTAGGCGTCTGTAGAGTATTTTGAATATGCTCTGCGAATATGAACTCATTTCAATAATATTTGGCCGAGTAAGAACGATTTAATTTTTAAAACTTAATTAAATCAGGGAGAAACTTTTTTCAATATTTCGTTTTTATTATTAAAAATAAACGCTTGGCAAAAAAAATCCAAGAGGATGGAGTTTCATTTCCTCATTCTCTACAATGCTGCATTTTCAAAAAATTGATTTTTCTATTTTGAAATTTTTCTTTCTTTGAGGCGATCGGACAATACTTTTACGCGTTTTCGAGCGTCGAGCTGGTTCTTGCATCCGGCTGCTCCAGTCAATCGCTCAATGGTGGAGTACGGGAGAAAACGGATGATTCTTTTCATCGTAATTATATTATTTGATAATAATGCATGAAAGCCTTTCGAAAAATATTTATACATTTAGATCGATTTTGTATAAACAATTTTTATTTAAAAATGTAAAATTTATCTAGTTTAGAGAATTTGAATGTTCCCGAGAAGAATGACGTCACTAAGATATAGCTATAGTCGATGCTTTCGGCGGAAAACGCCGCTAGCGGGTTCAATATTCAAACTTTATTTCTAAAAAAAACATACTCCTCACTGTAAAAAAAGTTGGTGTAAATTTACATCCTGCGACGATGAAAATAATTCGATCGGTGTATCACATAGTAAATAAGCAGAATTCTGTAAAAATACATATTTTTCTTCTCAACCTGCGTCCGCTCTAAAGAAATACATGCAGGATGTAAATTTCCCCTCGTCGACCGTGAAATTACGTACGGGTCATAAATCAACACACAAAATATAAGATGCTCGGCTCGAGCCACTCTCCGAAATCTCGTTGAATTTTGTTTTCAGCTTTTATAATCGAAAAGATATTTTGAGGTTTGGTTCCCCAAAAACTTTTCGGTTATTCAAATGTCAATATTTTTTTTTGTCTGCGACTTATTCCTAATGTTCCCTGATTAACAAATTCCCCTGACTTTTCACTGATTTCGCAGCTCTTCCCTAACCTGTGATCATCTTGCTACTATTCACAACTTTTCACAAGGGTGAAAATATTTTAAAGCTATTTTCTGTATTTAAGGGAGAAAACGGAATGTAACCACTTGACAGTCTCAAAATTTATAAATTTCCGATTTCGACACGAGCACCGCAACGCGACATAACGTGCAAAATAACGTAAACAAAAATGCAAACGAACGAAATGCGCACCCATCGGTAAGAGGCCGTTCTGGCGTCTCCGGAACTCATCGTTTGGCACGACTTCCACTCGCTAGTCCCGAAATGTCCAAATTGACGTCCTGCACCATGATCCAAGTCCTGCACCTAATTCTGCGGCGTTTGCCCGTGCGGACTTACTCCCTCGCGATAGAAAAGCACACATCGTCAAAACTTACATATACTTTCGTAGAGTTAAAGTCCGAAGTAAATTTATCACCTTCCGTAAACTTACTATGTCCCACGCCGATGAAATAATTTCCATCATCGGACGTAGTAATTTTACAGTACTGCATATAAAACAACCTTTGTTCTATTTTCACATTATAACCTGAAGTGAAATCGCACTAGATTGCAAATAAGTACTGTAGTATCGTAAATTAATCAGATTACACATTGTAATTTGAAAATACACTGCACGTATAATTACTAGCTGATTGTAAATATCACCAAAGCTTTTTTTACAGTGCTTAGTCAATAAAAAATGGTTCCTTCTTAGAATGTGCGAATGAGTCACTGAAGAATCAAAATATTTTTTTATTTCATTTCATGCAATATTCCGATTAATATTATGCATAATAAAAGTTAACGTTAGTTCCATAGAAATGAAATATATATAAATACTGTATATAAACGATATAATACTATGCTATATTGAATTTCACTTGTTCTTTATAATTATTGGTAGTACGAGGAATGAATTTGTTTCCCAAAATATAATTTTAGTTCCTTCAATACACTAAGCGGATGCTGGCGGCTGTTTCAGTATATATTTATATAAAGAAGCAAACGGAACCCGCTTTATAATGCTTTTGTCTCCTAGAGACAAAGGTTTTCTGCTACTGGTTAACGTTGAATAGACCAGAAGAATGCTTTGTCGTGACTGGATGACGGAACCTGTTGAAAACTCAATTATGTGCGTTTCTTACGTGAGAAAAGTACCAATTAACAAGTGCTTTAAATGAAGAAAACTTTTCTTTCCGAATTTCCCCTATTCTATCTTTTCCAAAAATATATGTTCTCTTCAAAAGAAAAGATTATTTTTATGTTGCATTTCACAAGTGAACTACACAACTAGTTTTCAAATAGGTAGATATATATTCAGAGTAATTAGTAATTAGTCCAGTCAACGAAGCTCTGAAATACCATTTTTTAGGCTGGATCAGTAATTGATGCATTTTTGCATACATCCTATTTTTGGGGTGAGAAACCCGAATCTGAAATTAATTTTCAGTTACAATGCTTTTCTCTCGCAGAAAATTGATTTTCTGAAGTTTTACGCTTTTTTTGCAGGAAGTACTGAGCGTACCGAAAAAATAATGCAACTACGTTGTCGATAAGAGGTCATTTCACATAGACAACGATTGTCAAATACATTTTGATAATTGTAACTGAAAATTAAAAATGTTATTTCAGGGCTTCATTGACTGGACTTTAAATTTAATATTGAAGGTTTAAGATTAAAAGTCGAAATATATTGCATTTTCAACAAAATAGTTGAATTTCCAGCCTAACAAGATTTTCTAGCAAAAGAGATGAATTTTTAATCCAAAATAACGATTTTTTAACAACAATGAAATTAAATTGTAAACCAATAGTTTTATTAACAACCAAATAGATGAACTTTCAATAATAATAAAAATTTACAACAAAATAGTTTAAAATTTAACCAAATAGTTAAGTTTTTAAGCCAAAGAGACGATTTTTTTCGAAGACAGTTGAATTTTCAACAGAAATGTTCATTTTCAACAAAGAAAGATGAATTTTCAACTATACAAAGATGCAATTTTCAACCAAATAGGTCAAATTTCCAAACTAAAAGAAAATAAAAATTTATCCCAAAACAGTTGAATTCTTAAGCCAAAAAGATGAATCTTTCAGAAGATAATTTAATTTTCAACCCGAAAGGTTGAATTTTCAACAAAAAAGTTTATTTTCAACTAAAAAAGACGATCTTTTCACCATTTAAGATAAATTTTCTACCTGAAGACGAACTTTCAAACGATTGAATTGAACGAAAAAAAGGAACGAATTCTTAACAAAATAGTTAAATCCTTCACCAAATAGGTAACATTTCGAATTGAAGGGAAATTTCTCTCCAAAAATAGAATCGTCAGAGTTTCAGTTTAAATGATTAATTTGCAACAACAAAAAAAATATTTTCAACAAAAAAGACTAATTTTGTACCAAGAAGATAAGTGTTCTACTAAAAAAAAACTTATTTTAACAAGAAAATCAATTTTCAACAAAATTATCGAACTTTGAAGCCGAAAATATTATTTTTCAACAAAAAACTTAATTTTATACCAAATATTTCTTTCACAAATATAGCTCTTCCACTTTCCCCTGGAATTCGCACCGAAATTTCGGTACACGTTGCCCCGGTTTTATTTTAAACATATTTTACAGAAAATTGATATTTTTTTAGTTTAAAATTAATGTATTTTTTTTAAATAGGTCTTTTTGGTAGAAAACTCATTTTCAGAAAATGAATATTTGTTTTTTCCAAGTTGGAAATTTAATTGAGATTCTCGCGGTTGAAAATTCAAGTATTTGGTAGAAAAGTCCTTTTTCTTGGTTGAAAATTATTTGTTTTAACTGAAAATTCAATTATTCCATTTTTATCTTTTTGAATTGAGAACTCATGTTTTTTATATATTTTATTTTCTGTAAAATATGTTTAAAATAAGACCATGAAAACGTGTACCGAAATTTCGGTGCGAATTCCAGAGAAAAGTGGGAGAGCTATATTTCTGAAAGAAATATTTGGTATAAAATTAAGTTTTTTGTTGAAAAATAATATTTTTGGCTTCAAAGTTCAATAATTTTGTTGGAAATTTATTTATTTTTGTTGAAATTAGTCTTTTTTAGTAGAAAACTTATCTTCTTGGTACAAAATTAGTCTTTTTTGTTGAAAATTGTTTTTTTTGTTGTTGAAAATTGATCATTTAAACTAAAACTCTGATGATTCTATTTTTGGAAAGAAATTTCCCTTTAATTCGAAATGTTACCTATTTGGTGGAGGATTTAACTATTTTGTTAAGAATTCGTTCCTTTTTCATTTAATGCAATCGTTTGAAAGTTCGTCTTCACGTAGAAAATTTATCTTAAATGGTGAAAAGATCGTCTTTTTTAGTTGAAAATAAACTTTTTTGTTGAAAATTCAACCTTTTGGGTTGAAAATTAAATTATCTTCTAAAAAATTCGTCTTTTTGGCTTAAGAATTCAACTGTTTTGGGATAAATTTTTATTTTATTTTAGTTTGGAAATTTGACATATTTGGTTGAAAATTGCATCTTTTTGTAGGTTGAAAATTCATCTTTCTTGGTTGAAAATGAACATTTCTGTTGAAAATTCAACTGTCTTCGAAACAAATCGTCTTTTTGACTTAAAAACTTAACTATTTGGTTAAATTTTAAACTATTTTGTTGTAAAATTTTAGTATTATTGAAAGTTCATCTATTTGGTTGTTAATACAACTATTGGGTTAAAATTGAATTTCATTCTTGATAAAAAATCGTTATTTTGGATTAAAAATTCATCTCTTTTGCTAGAAAATCTTTTTAGGCTGGAAATTCAACTATTTTGTTAAAAATGCAATATATTTCGACTTTTAATCTTAAACCTTCAATATTGAATACATAGTCCAGTCAATGAAGCCCTGAAATAACATTTTTAATTTTCATTTGCACTTATCAAAATGTATTATACACTCGTTGTCTATGAGAAATGACCTCCTCGACAAGGTGGTTGCATTATTTTTTCGGTAAGATCAGTAGTTCCTACGAAAAAAGCGGAAAAATTTTGAAAATGAATTTTCGGCTAGAGAAAAGCATTGTAACTGAAAATTAATTTCAGATTCGGGTTTCTCACCCCAAAAATAGGGTTTATGCAAAAATGCATCCATTTCTGAAGAAGCCTTAAAAATGTTATTTCAGAGCTTCGCTGATTGGACTAAATACAGTGAATGAGACACTGAGTGCAAAGGTTTTACTTTCTTCTGTTTGAACCTACTTGAAATTGAAGTCACTGGTGAAAAACTTTCCCTTACTTGGGTTTCGACGTTGAGGAATTTAATTGTCGCAGGGAGGATTGCATAACATGTCTTTGCCAAGCAGGCCCGTTATCAGCAAACTATCGATTTCTCCCTCATTTTTTCGCGTCTGTTAGCCATATGTCAACCATTTCGCGACTCTGCATTGTTTTACAGACCAGTGAAGGGTTAAAGAGTTAATCAGAGGTTCTCAACCGTGCCTTTCTCCATGTCTTGCCTTCTTTCCCATTAATTTTATTCGAAAAATTAATTGAATAATTTCAATTAATTTTAACCGAAAATGATTTACTGATGACAAGAATGGATTCTTGATATGTTAAGAAATGTCAAATCTTTAAATAACTATTAATTTACTCATTTTTATCATCTTTAATAGGTTAATGTGATCTTACGTAACATTTTACTGGATTTGAAAACTTAAACTTGTTTCCAAACAAACTTGTTTTTGTTTATTCAGAAATGCAGCTTTCTAAGTGAAAGTGGGAGATTGGGATGCATAAAAAATGTATCTGCTGCTCGACTATTCTTTAAAAAAGTGACAATATTAGAGTGCTCATTACAGAGCAGTGAAAAGTCGAGGTTCCCTGTAGTTCCCTGTGCTAGTATAATGCAACGAGAAAACCCGCATAAAATTCCCCTTTGTTTCACGGTTGCCTGCAGCTCACGTATGTACAGTCGACCACATTAATGCAACTCTTGTGAGATAGTTAAATAACTCGCAATTATGCCATTTTAATTCATAATTTCTAATTTTAATTTTCTCCAACGAATAATCTCAGATTCTATAATCATTTTACGTAAGTATGATTTTTCACATACGTAGTATAATGGATTCAATTTAAAGTTTTTTATTCCATTCACATTAATATATAACACCGGCCGACATAAATGACAACATTTTTGTACCCAAAGACCGGACTATGTGACCCCGAAGGATTTGGTATCCAAAAGCCGAATCCGTTATCCAAATTTTTCCTTTGTCAGGTTTGTCAGGTTTTTGAGATGTCCTAACCTAAAAGTGCGAAAATTGCTATTTTTAACCATATTCGAGGCAATATAAGACGATCAGCAATTTTTTCTAAAAACTGCTAACGCCATCGTTTAGTACTCCATTTTATCTTCCATTTCCATTTTTGATCATCCCGAACCGATTTTTTTTCTCCGAGATATGGCACACTAACCATTCACTTTCTCTTCGTCATGCATTGTGGAACTGAAATGGTTAATGTGTGATATCTCGGAGAAAAAAAATCGGTTCGAGATGATCACAAATGAAAAGGGGACATAAAAATGCGTACTAAACTATGGCATTAGCAGTTTTTAGAACAAAGACTTGTTGATCGTGTTATATTGCCTCAAATATGGCTAAAAATAGCCGTTTTGCACTTTCAGGTTAGGATATCTAAAAAACCTGACGTATAGGACAAATTTGGATAACGGATTCGGTTTTACGATACCAAAATCCTTCGGAGTCATATAGTCCTGTATTTGGGTTTACACTTTGTCGGCCTGTGTAATTAATTTATTAGTGAAGAGCATTTCACAAAATCATAAAATCAGTCTTCTAATCTCTCTAGTACATAAACTCTTCCGGGTAAAAGCTACCACAGGGTTCGCATCCAGCCCCCTGACCGTTCCGTCCGGCGACCTATTGTCTTGGCCGAGTCCAGCGCTGGCCGTACAGTCTTGTTCAAGAAGACGCACGGTTTGCAGTTCGAACCCTCTGTACTACCAACTACCCATCGTCGAGATTCATTAGAGACACTAGGAAAAGGAAAAGAAAGCAAATGCAGGGCAGCACTACATATCATGGGGCCCCGTCTGGATGTATGCTACCTATTTAAAATTATTTTACTGTTTTTTTTCTTCATTTTTTTATCTAAATGTGAAATTTTCATTTCATACAAGATAGCTACAACGATTAAGTCAGTAAAGTATCAATTAAATCAGTAAAAGATTCGTTATATCATTAAAATATTCATTAAGTCATTAAAATAATTGATAAAACGTAATTTTCAGTGATTAAGTTATTATTAATAAGCAATATAAAATTGATTCAACTCTGTCATAAATGATCTTTAATTTAACCAAATAGTTGAACTTTGAACCAAATAGTCGAGTTTCCACGAGAGAAAGACTAATTTTTTTCAAGGCAGATGCATACGAATTTTCGATTAAATTTATTGATTTTTAAATAAAAGAGGCGAATTTTTTACTACACATTTGCATTTTCAACACACAAATATGAATAGTGGAAAAGAAAATTAATTTATTAATTAATAATTTTAAATAAATAGCATACATCCAGATGGGGCCCCATGATATGTAGTGCTGCCCTGTACTTGCTTTCTTTTCCTTTTCCTATAGTGTCTCTAATGTATCTCGACGATGGGTAGTACAGAGAGTTCGCACTGCAAACCGTGGGTCTTTTTTAACAAGACTGTACGGCCAGCGCTCGACTCGGCCGAAACAATAGGTCGGTCGACGGCACGGTCAAGGGGCTGGATGCGAACCCTGTGATAGCTTTTACCCACTCTTCCTACTTCTTGACGTAGAAATTTGAACTTTATTTTCTAAAGTTGTATGTAAAAACTTGTTGAATTAAAATTAAAAATAATGATTGTCTGTGTTGGCAGAAAAAAGAAATGTGTGTAACGTGTAATAATCAAAAATTTTAATTTGTTTATAAGTTGTAATTCGAATTGAATTAAAACTTATAAGTGAGCGTTAACATATTACGTGAAAATCTAAGTGGAGGGGGGCTGCCCTAACTTCACTCAGTGACACATAGGAGGGGGTCCCAACAATTTTTTAACACGTGACGCTCATCTGTTCGAAAAAGAAAAATTAAGTCCGTTTTGACACATTATAAGGTCTAATATTATAAACACAAAAAGATGTAGTGGTTTATAAGAACTTATAAGGCCGCCGTCTAAGTTAATTTTTAAATTATATCAATGTTCTTAAATTAAGAAAAATGTCTAAAGAATTCAATTAAAAGTATCCTCGTACTAGTATCAAATAGCTTTTACTTCTTA
>CAKNXH010000635.1:90483-124864 GCA_932178445.1 Andricus quercusramuli | reverse complement strand
CAATTAAAAGTATCCTCGTACTAGTATCAAATAGCTTTTACTTCTTATTCATTGTTCTATTGATGATTATATAAAACTACATTTATAGTTCGCATTGAAAAATAGGAAGAAGGTTAGCTTCCGTGTAGCATGAAATTTTAAGGGGGGGGGGAGGGTTGAGTCAAAAATCTCCAAAAATAGCTACGCGTGGTATGTGGAATTATGCATGCTTCCTAATTGAACACATTCTGAACTTAATGTCGAAAACTGTACATATGCAGATACTCCCTCTGTAAAAAGTACGTGCGTATCGCACCTGCTAAAGGCTAAACTGGCCAATAGTTGCGTAAATTGAATCGCTCTAAACTCTAAAGGTCTTACGACTGAAAATCCATAAACCTAGAACCCTTCACGTGCCGGTTCTCGAAACAAATCCTTTTTTAGTTTCTTTACTTTTCTAAGATAAAATTACTTTACTCTAATTCAGACTGACTTTTCTTCTATTTCCTTTAGTTTAGTTAATTTGCAATAGGTATAATCATAATTTATTTTGAATACTCTTGCTGCAATCATTGTGTAAAACGAAATGTTTTTTTTTTCCATCAGTAACAGTGATTGCAAAATTTAGTGGTTTCAGAGAAAAGTTTTCAAGGTGAAACTTGGAAGAAAAAAATTATTGAAAGAACTATAATTTTTGTATACGCAAGATTTTTCCTAAAATGTATGGCTTTTTGACTGTTATAGAATGGACCCTTTTGCACAAATGTTGACACTCAATTAATAACGAGATATGCGAATATCTCCAAAGAAAATACCCAACTTCCGGGAGTAACATTTTACAGGAGGAGTGATTGAAAAGGCGGCTCAACACAAAAATAAATTTTTGGGAGTTAGGTCCCTTTCTTCGCGGATGGTCACATATTGAAAACATTTTTATGGTGGGGTTTTCCATACAGAATAAGGCGCATTACGAGTAATTTTTAATTGCTCACTTATAAAGTAATTTTATATTCAAGGGAATATTTTTGTAAACCTTCCATCATTTGTTGAATATGGTTTCCTCAATATGTAATTAATATGTGAATTTAACAACTATATTAGGATGATTATTGATTTTTCTATTGTGAATTTGATAGGAACTACTTAATTTGCTTCAATTAATTTTTTTGTATGAAGAACACCTTTTTTTAAATCCCAGTAGGAAATTGTTCGATTTTTTATCAATTAAAAAATAATAATAGTAATTTTCTCTTCACAGGTAAGTAGTTATTGTTTCTCAAATTAAACATTCCCTACATTTGTTAACAAAATATTGTGTGTGACAGGTACGGAAAGTAAGCAGACCTGAATTGTGTGAATTTTGCAGCAGTCGTCCAGAACTGGCCTACTTTCCGCACTTGTTACACAATATAGGATTGAATCCTAAAAAATTTTTATTAGAGTTTACTTTTGAACGCTAAAGAAGAATTTGAATATGGATGTGATTTGAATCTAATTTCTTTATGCGAAATTTGCATTTTGGTTTTTTATTTGTTTACAGTAAAAATTTCAAATTGTTCAAGATTGACAGGCCATTATTTTGAACTCTACTATTTTAAATTGTTGAATTTTATACTTCAGTTTTTCCTCATTTATTCGCTTTAAGAGACTCTTTTAAAGAACTATTACGAGGTAAATATATAGGGCAACAGAACTGCGACATAGAATATAATGCATTAGAAAACCCAATTGAAAAAGTCTATGTCACTGAGGCTAGAGATATAATTATAAGAACTCTAAAAACGGTAAGGCTGCTGGTGTAGACAGTACTAGCGCTGAAATTCTTAAATACGGTGGCGAATACACACCTCACAGGTTGTGCGAATTGATAAATTTATGTATCGAGATGGGAGAAGTCCCAGTCGGTTGGAGAAAAGCGATTAACGTACCAATGTACGAAAGAAAGGGAGATAAAAGCAACTGCAGTAATTACAGAGGTATCAGCTTACTAAGAACCTTAAGCAAAATATACTCAAAAATACTTATTCGTAGGTAATGAAAACTACAGAAGAAAATATATGGGAAGCCCAAAGTGGATTTACGCCAGGAAGATCATGTACAGATCAGATATTTAGTTTAAGACAGATCACAGAAAAAAGCTTGAGAGTAGGAAAGAAAGTTTGCTGTGCATTTACTGACGTATAAAAAGCACCCGTTCAGAAATTACCCTATTTAGCCCCAATTAAAGTAGGGTTTAGACAAGGCCCTCTTCAGGTTTTCTATTTTAAATACAAAAATTTTAATCAAGTGTGGCGATAATCAGGCAACGATATACAAGTACTCTGTCATTACTTCTAAATATATTCTCGCTGTTCTGGTTAAAAATTAATAAAATAATATTGAGATACAGATGGTATGTTAAGTTTTCATTTAGTGGAATTGGAGGGGTTTTCTTTTGAAAACCCTAAGTCGGGAAGTCTCCAGGAATACTTGGCAACTCCGAATTCAGAAACATAACCTATATTTTATCATAGTACCTTACGTGCGAAATGCGAATGTCATTTTGCCTTAGAGCGTACTTCAGAGATTGTATAATCTAAACTCTAAACATTCATTGAATTAGTGAATATCTAAGATACTACCGCGAAAACAACATTTCCTGTTTCTTTTTAAGAAAAAAATCCTAAGTTCCGTCTTTATGTAAAATTGTAAATGTTCAGAAAAAATTACATTTTATGTTAATCTTAAACATTTTAAAATGGTCTAAAACACCTAACAACCAAACCTTACACGAAAATTTAAAAAAATTTGTTATTACAAAATTGTTAAAGTTCACGATCAAATTTTTAAGTTCCGTCGTTAAAAATTTTAAATGTTCATAGAAAATTACATTTCCTGTCATTGTAGAAACTTGTAATGTAGTCTAAATTGCCAAAAAACGAAATCTTACACGAAGAAAAATTGTGATCGATTTAAATTCTTGATTTAAAAATTATTTTATTGATATTCCTGTTCACAGTTCATATATTTCACATTCCCATATCTTCGTATAATAACAAATATTTGTAAGTTTAGCGCAATGGTTAAGACTCCCGACTGCTAGGCGATAGATTTAGGTATAGATGTAGGTTCGATACCCCGTAGCGTTAGAAATTTTATTTGCAATATAATATTTAAAATTGTAATATATGTATTCACTCTACACTGTACCATTAATATCCAAAGTCAAAATACTCGAAATCAATTCATATTTATTTTTCAAATACCTTTTTGTCATATCGTTAGAGTATAGCAATATTAAGTGCTACTAATCTGCAGTACTGGCCCAGTAATGAACTTCAGTGCTGGCCCAGTACTGCAGGTCAGTACCTAGCCTTGTTTGCATTATTGGTTCAGCCACTACTAGTTCTGTACTAACAGAGTACTTTTCGAAAATAAAGATTTAATTTCAATTCGATATTGGGGGAAAGAAAAATTAACCTAAGGTAAATCTGAGAAAACCAAACAAGGGCCTGACGAGTTTGCCCTACATGGGGCGTCTGCAAGTGCGAGCGTGACGCACCTTGTAGGGTCCTTGTCAGTTTTCCATACCAGGACCACACTAGAACTAGGGCAAACTGGCGAGAACCCCACCATAACCCCGTCAAAATTTCTGCACGGGCATTTGACAAGGTAAATAGAAGTAAACTTTGGGAAGTCCTTAAAGAGTACGGAGTCAATGGATGGTTCCTTCAAGCGATAAAAACAATATATACAGATAGTAAAGCGAGTGTAAGGGTAAATGGGAAACTGAGTGAATGGTTCGGTATCATGCAAGGCGTGAAACAAGGATGCGTTATGTCCTCGTGGCTATTTTATATTCAATAGAGCAGGGTCCATGCTCAGAAATAAAAACATATCAAAAAAAGCTAAAATGGACATACATAATTCCATATTCGTACCGACCGTACAATACGGTAGCGAGACATGGACCTGTAAAGAGAAGGACAGGAGTAAAATTAACGCTGACCAAATAATTGTATAAAGGTAAACAAAATGTCTGAATGCCCAGAGGCAGACCGCCGAAAGAATGGTTAGAATCTGTGAATGAGACACTAATTCGAAGAGACATAAGAAGCTATAGAAACACGAGAGCTTGCATAAAAAAGGCATGGACGTGAAGAAGGCTAGAGTAGTATGCCAGCACAGAAAAGTGGGACGACCAATAGTTTGTAAAGAGAGTGACAATAGAGTAAATGACGCCTGAAACAAAGACCTTGGATAATAATGGGCCCAAGTGGGGAACCACACATAACAATTATGTGAGGCTCTTCACTTGGGATGATCGCTAGAGAGATTGATCAGCAACCTGGGTCGGAGCAGTGTTGCGGAATGAAACCTAACACCTATATACCCATCTACCTTATACCTATATACCCACCTACACACTATTATGTACCAGCCGAGCAAGTCACGCCTACTCTAAAAGGGAAATGGCTTAATGGTATAATAATAATACAAATAACGTTCCAGTGTACGGAATCGTACAATTTTCAGAGTTATTGCTAACATTTGAGAGAAGTTTTAGGCTCCGGAAGCTACGACCATGGTTCCTTAAAGCAACCAATCCCGAAGCAACTGGAACGTGTACCTCATCCGCTTCTGCTCCTTCTGTCCTAGAAGGTGAGCAAAAGAGCGGGAAATTTACGCGAGATAACATCGGGCAACAGTGTTCCTTAGAGTCAGGTCTCTAGCCACGGATAACCTTACGCGGCAGACGGGACAGTTGGAGATGAAGGTTTCACCTCTGGATACTTTTTTAGAGCTATACCAATCTTTGTAGAATGTTATGAGGAACAGTACTGGCGGACCAGATGAAGTGATCCCAGAAGAACAGCCTTTTGCATCCGGTTCGCGATGGAAAGAGCCTGACGCTGGCACGCCGGAATGTTGTTGAGTTGGCTTATATATTAGAAATATTTTTAAAATACATCAAAAATGCTGAATTTAGTATTCTTAATTAATAGGCAAATGAAGATACATGTTTTCAATGAGATTATTGGGAATAAACAGAAAACAGAATTTAAATCAATTCAAAAACCTTGAATAATGAATTAATATTATTATAATTAATATTAATACTATATTATAATATGTATATATGATTGTTAATATTGTATTATGATATTAATAATAATATTGTTATTATTAATCAGTATTATTTTGCGATTTTTTATTTTAAATTTATAGTTATAAGATCTTGCGACTGACTGGATTTTCTTACATGCTTTTTAATTTAGCGTTTCTAATAACCTTTTCAAAAACTTTTAAGACTTCAAAGTAAGACTACAAAGTACTTCAATATAAGTACTACAATGAAGTATTATACCAAAAAATCTTATTAATCAATGGAAATCAAAACCATCTGGACTCTTAGTCTCCAATGCTCAACTTTGTGACAATGACTCTTGAAGCAACCCTTCATATTATATTTAAAGCATCCATACAGAGAAAAAATATAGTCTATAAAATTGTAAGAAGGTTCTGGTAGAAATTTGATTTCAGCTACAGTCCAGAAATGAAAAAGTCAGTTGTTCATTGAATCACATATATGGCCCTCACATTCATGTATTTCATACATTCAGTTAAATATTTTTCATTACTAAATATTACTATACTTCATTCTTAAATGGTTCCAATTTACAATTGTGTAATTCTGAAAAAGAAAAATATATAATTTGTTGTCAGTTTTCTACCTTTTCGGGAAGGCTCATTATACAGTCTTTAATTCCCAATTAATAAAAATTTAAAAACAAACAAAAATTAATTTGTCATAAAGATCATGATAAAATTTGTACGATTTGAATTCGAAAGACTCGAATTTTTTCTCGGTGTGTTAATATCTGTGTACATTGTACATTCTACAATGTATACAAGTATAGCTCACACATTATTATCATGATAGCGTTCTTAGCTTATTCAGTTGAGCATTCAAAGGTAGAGCAAATTAAAAGGTACTATATTGACGATGATAAATAGTGACGCTAGCACTAGGATGCGACGTTTCGCACGAAACCGGAAGTCGTGTGTACCTTATTAGTACCTAACCCGTTCGCCAGTAGATACGGATTGTACGCGAACCACAACCAATGTTATATACGTTTTCTTCTGTCGAAAGTTCAGTTTGCCACCGGATTTCCCCGCGACTACCTCGCGAACTTCATTCGCCTTCAAAAATTCGCAAAAAAGTGAGAAAAATATTCAACAAAACTTCAGTTTAATACAAAAGTGGGAAAAAGTATACAATGCATAAATAAATTGTATCGCCTGTTTTTGGAGATAACAAAATTATATGCTGCTAAAAAGTGTTTCAATGTGCAAAGTGCGCTTTAAATCCTACAAAAAAAATTTAGTTCTCGTACAATTAAAAATAATTGTATCTCAAACAATAAATAAAAAGAAATTAAATATACTTTGATAATTTTAAAGCAATTCTGGCTAACTAAGCACTACACAATTATTTACTGCATTAAAAATATCCACTGATTTATTTTAAACATTTCAACATAATATTTGAATACGCCAAACCAAAAGAAAAATATGAAAGGACGAAGAAAATGAATATTGTATTATATATTTTCCACAATTTCTCAGGAGTGGTACATTGTGTTTTTTATAACAGAGGGGATGAAGGATGCAAATTACGTATATAAATAAAAGAGTGAGAAAATAATAAGCATAGGACTAGGATGAAAAGAAGAATCCTAATTCCTTCGTTTTTTTTTTTGTGGTTTCACAAAATTATATGTTTGGAACGCTACCGTTAACCACAGACGGATCCTGCACAGTAAACAGAATTACATACATATGGCACACATAACATATGTAAGAACTCGCATTAGTATGTATATGGAAATGGACAGCGGCAAGTTGGCATTTGCAAGACCCGCATGTTAATCTTTTTAGATAATATGTAGATGCGGGTGAAACGCCTTAATTTCATTTCAGTCAGCTGACGTAGTCGACGAGTATATCTCAGTTTCGTATTATTTATCAGCCAGAAATCACCGTGCGCAAGATAACCTGTGAAAATATAGCGCATGTTTTACTGAACAAAAATTCAATTCATACAAACGGAAAAAATGGTCTGCAAACATGCTAGAGGTGGTTTTTCAAATTACGAATTGTTAATTCAGCTGAGAAAACAACTCCGCAGCATTTTCACATGCTTGGAATTCTTTTGTTTTAGTATGTTCTGTATCACAGAGTGACAGCTGAAGTTTCGAACTAACATTATTATAATTAATTTTTATAATAATTGAACACGCAAATCGACTGCTTGATGCAATATGGAATCGAGTTCTGGTTAATCCGTATAAAAAGTCAGGCTAGAGTTGCTTTGTATATGGAATCAAGTATATTTTTTGACAGTTCGACTTTTTGCAATAAAATAAACAATTAGATCGTTCTGCGGCGAGTAATAAAATATTAACAATTTGAATCATCGTGTTACAAAACATCCTGATTATGTTTACCTCATCACCAAAAGTCCAAATGTAAAAATCGATAAAAATGGACTTGATTCCATATAAAGAACAACTTTTACCTGATTTTTTATACAAAATAACCGTAACTTGATTCTTTACACGGACTCACCTAAACTTGATTCCATAGTGTACATTCGATACTGCATAGTCGATCTGCAGTTTTTACAAACAAAAACAACATTGCCATAATTAAAAACCATACAAAACTCAGAAAAAAATGTCTATTTCAAATATCACTTACTATATTTTTCCGTTGAACTTTAAGATTCAAGTTTCCACAACTGAACAATTTTAAATTTAAAGTAATCAACGTTGAATTTAACGAGGAAATTCTTGGCAACTAAAATAAATTATTAGTACTGTAATGTACTGAATTAGTATAAAATTAGTACTGAAATGTAAAATATTCAAAGTAGAATAATTTTAAATTTATAAATGATAAAGATATAGAATTAAAGTATTTAAAATTGAACATGTTTAAATATAAAAAATTTTGAATTAGGAGTTTCCTAACCCAGATAATTTAAATTGCAAAGCCTTCGAAAGTAGAGAGTATTTAAAAAAAAAAGATTTAAAATTAAGTATACTTTACATCCAATTGAAAGTGTTTGAAGTGAACTTTTTAAAAAATGAAAAACTCTTTTAATCGAGTAGTTTCTAATTCAAATATCACAAATTGCAGGTCAATTTTTACTTTTAAATCTTTCAACATTCTAAAATTTCAAAATGAAAGCCTTGATGTGAAACATTATTTTAACTCCCTCGACCCACAATGTACTTGATTTAAACTTGTGCAAAGTTTAGTCCCATTATATGGTAAATGGGGAAAAATTTGGTGTTGAGACAAATATTTACCGAGGGGAGGGGTTCAAATTTTTAAACTTTGTTACGATACCATCTAGCATCTGCTTTGGCGGTTTTCAACTCCTGTAATATAAAATATAAATAAGTTAAATTTTGTCTAATACAGTTTCGATGTAGTGGGAAAATTATTTTCCATTGATATTGAGGATAAATATTCCACTTAATCTTGCAAAATATAAGAATTTTCACCACCTAGTGTAGAAAATACAAACTTTTGCATAAACATTGGATCTTATGGACCTACCTAGAAAAATCATACAAAGTGCGCATTTCTATTCTAAAACTCAAAATATCATCAGAAACTTTATGAAACTGTGAAATGATATTCCTACAAGTCATACAAATTAATGAACAGGACAGTCACCATCGATAAATATATAATAATTAATTTTGCAATGGCGTAAATCAAACGTTTGTATGAGGACACCGATTTGGCGGGAAACCAACTTTTTTAATATTTTAAATGTCAGCAAAGTCGATAGAGACCATGCAAACATACAAAATAAGTTAAATTCCAACCAACTTCCGTTCAATGTGTCAAATCTAACAGCATGATTTTTACGTGTCAATTAAAACTTTAAAAATACATATTTGACTGAATTTATATAAGTAAAGAGCTAATGTGGAAATATTTTAGTGCATTATTATGGGTTTCTAGTAATGAAAATATATTTTTTGTTCATTCGATTTGAAAATAGTATTTGTTACGTCTCCTTCCCCATTCCCATTCCTCGTATTTTCTTGTTGAATCCCACCGCCTAGGTGTAACGTAATTTTTTCCACAAATGCTAATTAAATGAATAAGAGAGAACACAACATTGTTAAAACTCAAATTAATTTTTTTTCACTTCAAATTGATCATTATTCCTTTTATAATTACTATACGGGCAAGAAATATGAGACTACTCGTATTTTTATAGTATTGCGTCTTGAGACTCTGGAATTAAGTTTTTGTATCAATTCTTTAAAAATATATTGCAAAAAATATATAACTAGCCGTGAATTCAATCTCGAGCGTTCCTGCTTTGTTTGTATTTGTAATTATATGGTGCTCATTTCACGAGCACTTTGCTTCCCCATGGAGGAAGCATTAGTTATTTTTTTCAATAATATAGACAAAGCAAAGTCTTCATTTTGCTAAATTTAAAAATATAAATTTACAAAAAATAACAATTTACAAAATAATACAAAAAAATTTTATATACAAAGACAAATCGGACAAATCAAATTTTGTATTCGAAATATTTGATTATAAATGAGCGAAACTTCCTTAATCTTCAATAACGTGTATAAATATTACCGATCAATCGATTTGCCACGAATTGAGGAATCTTTTCCGTTCTTGCATCAACTTTGAAATATGTTGGTGAAAAAAGTTTTACTATAAAAAACCGTATTTTCAAATAATATGCATTGCCATAGCTTCCTTACTCTTCAATAAAATGTAATAATATTATAGGTCAATCGATTCGACTCAAATCAACACAACCAAAATATATAAATTACCATAACTTCCCTACACTTTGATAAAATGTATTCATATTATAGGTCAATCAATTCGTCTCGAACCGATGAATCTTCTATATCCTTGCATCAACTTTAAATTATGCTAATGAAAAAAGTTTTACTATGAAAAACCGATTTTTAAAATATTATTAAGTGCTAAAAAAAGTGCAATAAATATTTTTTAAATCCCTCCGGTCAGTTTCAAGATATTAGTGAGGAAAATAAGCTCTCCAAATTTCATCAATTTATATACAACCGTTTTCTAGTTATCGTGTTCACAAAAAAAAACGTGACATCCACACACACACACATATAGGGGCAATTGCTTAGAACGTTATATTAGACATTTTTAAATTAGGAAGGGTTTAACTAAATGAATTAAAATTTTTTTGATAATGTTACCATTACAAAGCTTACTCTACGAGGAAGCAAAAATTTAAGTTTTGTTGATTTATGATCACTCCCGGAATAATTTATATTTAAAAATTTTCTGGGGCTCATTTTAAAAATAAATTTATTTAAAATGTCCGTGAACTTCCAACAAAATTATAGACTTTTTCATCTGGATTCTTCCAGTCTGAACGTAAAAAAAAAATCGTTACAATTTAAAGTAAAATCATGTATAAAATAAATATGAAAAATAATCAAATTAATCATACATGAATCTTGCATTCAAAATGTGTAATGCTTTTTTTTCTAGTATACCTTTCTTCAATTTGTACGATTTTTTAAAACTCTAAGCCCAGACATTGGTTGCAACCAGGGACAAAATAATTACATTTTCATGTGACATTACGGACATTCCACGTAAAACTGGAATATGTTGAATGTTTTCCCAATATCTTCTTAAAGATTATAAAAAAGGACTTCATTCCGAGATTATTGGGCGCAGAACTTTGTCATCTTTCATGTTATTTCACGGAAAAAAATTACTTTTTGAATTATAAAACATGACCTCTACATACCCCCCCCCCCCTAACACACACACCCTACGTAATGCAGCGCAGTATTTTTGTTGACCTCTCCCCACTAAAGGCATTACGTATTTTTTGAACGAACCTAATGTAACAATATTTGTTTTACTAATTTTCAGTGTAAAGCGATGTGTAAAGTTTTCCGCACATGAAATATCATACTATGAAATAAAATAAGGACCTTTTAATTTAAACTTTTGAAAAACGTGCAATTATTTCATAAAATCTATTCAAAATTCAAGTACTAAAAATGCTTTTTAATTAACAATTAGTGACATGTACAATGTTATTGAAATGAAAAAAGCAAGATCTGTAATAAAGTATATTTGTCAGATTGAAAAATGGAAGTGGTTTGTGTGAAGAGTAATGTGACTTCGTTTGCACGTGACTCGTCTGAAGAAAGAAGGACGTCTTACTCCGTGCACTTTCGCTGGAATCTAATTATTTCCACCCAATTAAACCAACGAAGGAACTGAACTGAACGCGTGTATCGCGCGTGCAATTGCACACAGTGAGACTTAATTCTTCCGGTCAACCTTACACTGTGCAGAAAGCGTGCTCATCTACTGGGAAATTATAATTGGATAACAGAAATATGACAAAAAAGATCTGCCTTTTCCAGTTTAATGGTAATTCAAGTCGTGTTCAATTACCTCTTTCCTCGTGAATTATACGCACAATTTTTATAGGGATTATATTTTTTAGTTGAGGTAGATAAATTCGAGGATAAATTTTTAATTTACCAGCGGTAATTGGAATCATTAGAAAGAAGTTATTTATATAAAAGATAGTAAATTCTTAGTAAATTGAAAACAAAATATACACAAAACAAGGCTTTTTACAAAGAAAATATCAAATTTTCGAAAAGGAATTTTGGTTTAGTTTTACAAGGATTTTACCATTAAAAAATGTATCAATATAAATTGGACAATCACTTCATTCTAATTGTATTATTCATTCTCAAAAATATTGATTGCATAAGATAAGAATTTGTTACCCTTTTCTTCCCAGTATAAGTTATTATTCATAAATTAAAAAAAAAAACAAGTCTGCCTTACAGAAAGTTTCCAAATTTAATACTGCGACTCTTCGAAACTTTAAAATTTACACAAAACACTTACAATTAAACATTTAAAAATTTTAAATAAAAATTTTTCCAAGATGTATTATTGAAAAATTTCAAGCTGAAACTATACTTAATGTTATAGATTAATAAGCTTTAACACGAAAAACTCTAAACTTTTACTACTTGAAATTAAAAATTAAAGCCTTCTAAATTTTAATTTTACTTGTAAAAATTGTTTAAACTCGACAGTTTCAATTTGAAAGTCTGGAAAATTAATCTTTTTGAAATTGAAAAATTTGTATACAGAAATTGGAAAACTTTCGGAATTTTATAAAGTATTTTTATAATTTTAATGTTGATCTTTTTACAATAGTTTTTTTTTTAGTATTTTTCGGCATCTCTTTAAATTTTGCATTCCTATAATCTCTTGGATATGGCATAATTTAAAAAAAAATAAGTACATACGTATAATAAATATTTTAAATCGATATTTTTTCGAAAATCTCAAATTTAAATTAATAAAAGGCCATACATACATTAAAAATTTCAGGATTTTTCAGTATTCGATTAATATTATTGATACATACTTCATTAAATTATAGTGCTATATAAAAGGACTTAGCCCCCACAGGGTATGAATAAAAACCTGGAAATAGTACAGATAAAATCTGAATTCCCATTTAAGATTCTAATTCAATACAAAATAAAAAATTCAAGCAAGAAATTATTAAAAAAATTTCAATTCAATTTTTCTTCAATAGGGCCTCTTTTCACTTTTTTATTTTCATCTGCAATATGCCGAAGTTCAATAAGAATTCAATTGATTGTTTTAGAAAAATGGGTAATTCAAAAAAATACAATGGAGAAATTCAAAATGGCGGGTAATTCTGCGTAAGGGTATTTTTTAAATTTTAGACTACCCCCGCCCTCTCCACCCATGCAAGGCGTGAGTTTCAGCTTACCTCACTCGCATTACCACCAAAAGTCTCACGTCATGTCTCGTATATGTCAGCGTACTTTCTAAGGAAATTGTATGGGCGATTCGCCCATAAGAATTTGCCCATATATTACGTAACGCTTTTTTTGATAATTTTTGGACCCACCCAATTTTTTTGTGTACAGATTTCGATAACAAATAATAATATAATATTATTTTTCTGAAAACAAAAGTTTTGCTCAACTTGTAATTGCTTAAAATATCAACAAGAATATTAAACTTTTTTGGATTTATTTTATTTCAAATAATAGCATATTATGCGCCGAGGCGCATAATGAGGGTATTTACGCGACAAGCGGCAATGCTCGCAGGACGATCGAAGCCGAGGCGAGATAAGTCCAGCGAGCATTGTAAGCGAGTCACGTGTAGTCCCGAATTGTGCTCATTGGCGCATATATTGTTTTATGTGACGACGGTGCATTTACAAATATTGTGTTGCGACAGCGTACAGTATCGTAATGCACAACATTACGATACAGCGGAGTGTAATGTGAAATGTGAAGAGTGATCTTCCGCTGTATGCTGTATCGTAATATACAACATTACGATACTCTACGAGTCTACGGCTACGCTGTCGCATAAAAACGCGTTAATGCACCGGAGTCACATAAAGAAATATATCTTCCATATAGCTGTTCTTGTTTCGTTTACAGAAACTTTACAGCTTTTAATAATGCTAATTTTTCATTTTTTTACTATTTTGAAGTGGCCTATGAATCCGATGAACCAAACACAATAAATACACACACGAAAAAATTCTAACTTGATCAAAAATATGATTCTACAGATATTATTATTCGTTATCGAAAATTGTACCTACACATAAAACATTCGCAACAATTTTTGAACATACAAAAAATGTACAATTTTCAAGACTCTGAAACAAGTTTTCAATTACAATTATTTAAACTTTCAACCCCTATGTGGAGGTCGAACGTCATATATATATATATATTTTTTTATCACGGGTTATCCTGATAGGATACATCCACTCCTAAAGACACCTCAAAAACATATTTTTAAAAAGGCTACGTCTAGTCGTCCTAAAAATTGGCATGACTGGAAAAAGGGATGGACTATTTCAGAAATTGCGGAACGATTAGCCAAACTTTTTAAAAATATTGGGCTACTCATGCCGAATTTCGGGACGATGAGACACTTCGTTAAAAAAAATGCACTCGCTACCCTCTTATATTATTTCACTTTGAAAAAATATTACATTTAAAAAAATGTGACGGCACATTTCTCGAACCTTCCCTCCTCCTCTATTGTAACAAGACCATAGCAGCCATGATCTCTTGAACCCTCCCTTCCCCCTGAAAGCATTACGTAATAATGGACGACTCCTAAAGGGCTTTGGTACCTTCAATTTCACTCGTTATAGGCATAGCACTAAATCCCTGTTCCCCATTCAATTTTCAGTTTAAGTTTAACAATTTTTCATTATTTAAACATAATAGAAATTTTAATGGGCAAGACTCTGACGTGCGCTGATATATTTTCTGTCAGTTTTCACAAATTTCAGCGAGATATCTTTTTTAGTTTAATTATCAGAAGGTTGAAAAAAGTACATGCTTTGCCCTTAAAAATCGAGTAACCACTTGCAAAAACTAGTATTATAATCTACGTGCCCTACATGAAAAAAGACTCATTTTGTGCGTTAATTGATATCTGAAGTTTAACTTTGGATTCTTGTAGTGTGTGTAAAAAATCGTTGAAGATGATAGAAACAAGTATTTTGTTTATTCCAACGAATCTATTTGTCTGATAAACATTTTTATTGAAAAAAGTAGGTTTCAGAAAGATCCACAAAATTGCAGGTCGTACTTTATAAGATCCGTTCGTTTGTTTATTAAAAAAAATAAATAAAAACCGCCCAATATCGCTTTTTTAAATGTATACAATTATTTTGGCAATAATGAAGCAGAAGTTTCAAACTTGTTGCTCGATCCTCTCAGAAAGTGTGCAAGATTCAGCCAAAAATAATTATTAGTTTCCTCAAGAAGTAATTTTTAATTAAAATGGGTGATTGTACTCTACGAGAGTTGTACTATCAAATACATTTTGCGCAGAGACATTTTTTATAATTAAATTGCTTAAAAATGGCTTTATCAAGATGTTGATTTGTTCTTGTAACAAATGAAATAACTCTGTAAATATTGCTTTCATAAAGCTCAAGTTCATACCATGTACACAAAATATTCCTACTAATTGTCATGGAATTTATAAAGCAATGCATTCTAATGTTATTGTTTATAATCTTGTCTGATTGACGGAAACGGATCGACGTAGTTGATAAAGGTGGAGGGAGGGAAGCCGCTGTCACATGTTAGGCGCTCGCGCCTTAATTGAATTCACGCGTTATTCAAATTGCGAACATTTTTAATATCTCAGCAAGAAATTGATGCATCAAGGTTTTTTTTTATTTGGGCTAGCTTTCCGTGCTGAAGTTTTAAACTATTTTATTTATATTCTCTAATTTTGCCACTAATTTTTTGTATTGGATTGACTGTAGTGCATAACTTTTTTTAAGGATTTTCATTTTTGAAATTACTTTAGGAAAAAAAGTGAACATTTTTTAAATATCGTCTAATTATCCTACGTAGACGACATCGGCTTCCCCCACACCGCCTCCACAGACTGTGTCGATCCTTTTCCAAGAATTAATATCGATTATCATCAATAAAATTAAAATGCATTGCCTTGTCAATTTTATGACAACTAGTTCAACTCGTATGCTATACTTGGTGTAAATTTGAGCTTTATATGTTTAAAATTGCAGCAGCAGTAATATTTTTTAGAAAACAAATAATCCCCCCCCCCCTTGACGTACTACAAACAATTTTTTTGGGGAAACTTGTGGTAAAGTAGCTCCTATCAAACGTATTTTACCACGCTTCCACAAAGTAAAAATTAACGGAGTTATTTACTTTGTTCATTAAAAAACAACGGAGTGTAGTTGACATTACAACACTTTCAGAGTACAATCACTGACTTAATTAACGCACGATTTTTTATATAGGGCGCCTGTACTATTAATATCAATTTCAGTTGTCATTTAATTTCAATGAAATCTCCGAACTGTAAGAAGTTAACTACTTTAAATACAAATCAACATCTCCGACTAAATCGCCGAATCCATCTATCTGGAGATTAGTAACTAAAGCGATTAATTTTTCGTACAGACTGATATTTTTGGAAGCACATTTTTTTTAAACATAAACATAAAAAAGTTCAATTGTGTAACAAAATTGCTGATATGAATTTAGATACATATGTATATCTATATGCTCTGCAGAGAAAAATTAAAGAGGCAGGTGGAGTCGAATTGAAATCGGACGAGTCTGCACTCTGCATCAAGAAGGAATAGGGAACGGCTCCAGAAGAATGGACTGGCAAAAGTCAAGGTTGAAATAAAGGAACCCGACAAAAGAAGCAGAGAGAGCGAAAGGGTAAAAAGGCAGGAAGGTGGAGGCCTCGAAGAGATGGTGTAGGTATAGGCACTATATATAGACTATAGATAGATAGAGACAACGGCACGTTACACCATACATACATACATGTAATACTGCCACAAATAAAGCGTAAATGCAGAAAGTCAGGAAGAGAAGAGTGAAAATCAAGAGGGCCTATAACAATAAGATGAGAAGGGTCCATCGATCATCATTCACGTGAATGGTACAAAATGCTCCAGTGCAAATTCTTTAGAGAAAAAGTGAATAAGTGATAATGACTTCTCGCGAATGTAATTGATAGGAAGTGATCTCCTTATCGATGAGGATACTATTAGGATGTCGTGCCGAACAAAAATCGACTCCAAGCTTTGGCTTGAATACACCCAATCGGTAAGCTTACTTGATATTGCATCTTTGACTTTTTAAATTAAAGTTCAGTCATTTCTTTTAGAGTTCGTTCAAAAACTGCATTACACTGCCAGGGGCAGTGTTATTCCCCTCTTTAACCCTTTGTTTAAAGAATGCCTTTCCCCCCCCCCCCCTGTTTTCAAAGAACTTCCCTTCTTTCTCGTTTTTAATAGAAGATCGTACATCAAAATTCTCTACGAAAAGAAATTACTTTTCGTTGGAAGTTCATTCTTTTCGATTAAAAAGTCTGTTATTATATTTTTGGTTCGAAATTCTTCTCTTTTGGTTAGAAATTCTACTACTTGGTTGAAGATTGAACTATTTTGTTGAAAATTACTTCTTTTTTGGTTGAAAAATAATTTTTTTAGCTGCAAATGTAACTATTCTATTTTGTTTGAAAATTGACCGTTATTGGTTAAAAATTCAACTATTAAATATTGCATTAAGATTTCATCTTTTTTGGTTAAAAATTCAACTACTTGATTGAAATTTGAACTATTTTGTTAAAAATTCATTTTATTATTTGAATATTCAACTTCAATTTTTGGGTTACAAATTAAATTTTTTTCTAGAGAATTCGCCCTTTTGATTCGTAAATTTAACGAGTTATTTTTTTTCGCTCTTGACTGAAAACCCTTTCCTGCTTAAAAATTTAACTCTTTTGTCGAAAATTCGTCTTTTTGGTTTGAAAATTCATCTCTTTTGGTAGAATTTTTTTTATAATTCATCTTTTTGGTTAAATTCTACGATTTTTGATTTAAAATAAAAATCTACTCTTGCTTGAAATATCAACTGTTATATTTTTCGTTCAGGGTTAATCTTTTTTTAATCGAAATTCAACAACTTGGTTGAAAGATAAGCTTTTTTGTTTAAAATTCTTTTTTTTAAGATTCATAACTTCAGTTGAAAATTCATCTATATTATTGACATTTTAATTATTTTGTTGAAAATTCAACTGTTTTGTTGCAAATTTTAATATTTGTTTGTCTAATTTTTTCTTCGATTTCATTTGATAATGGCCTAAAATAAAACAAAAGGGTAAAAACATAATATGTAGATACTTTAAAAAAATCGATCATTTACATTTTTTCTAAGCATTCCAAAAATTATTATACACCATGTGTGATGCTACATTCAGTATGATCCCCTCCCCCCTACATAAAAAATCAACAAAAATGTCATGCTGAAAATTAATTTTTTGCTATCACACAATAATTAATTATACTTTTCCAATGAAAATTCGTCACACAAGGTAGTATACAATTGCCGAAATGTTATACTGAATGAACCAAACAACATTCTTGGCTGGTTTTCTATTTAATTAAAATTATCTGCTGGTAATCATTATGTACTATAGGGTAGTCTCCCCTGCACCAAATTTACAATTCAGTTGCGATTTTTAAACATGGGAGTGTCTACACTCTACACGTACCGGAATCTCCAGGCTATTCGTATCAAAATTTCGCAAAATAGCTCCTCTTCCAGCTCTCCCTGTTCGTATCGAAAAATCCAGCTATTTTCTTGATTGACCAAGAATCGAGCTTTTGAGAACGGTAAAAGAACCGAACGCTAGAGAACGACACAGGGTCATCAAATTGTGCAACAAAATTGCACACGAAGGCTTAAAAAGAAGTATGTCTCTTAAAAAACTGTTCTTTTTTTTAAAATAAATATCGAGAAAATCAGTTTGTACCGAAATTTTGTTACATGTAGCCACAGCCTTAAAACCGAGGGGTACACAACTCCTGCATTCAGTGTATACAGTTAATTGCAATCATTCTATTTTCACCTTGCAATTTCACAGTGCAATCACTTGCAATCATGCAATCGGTGTATAATTTACATTTTGTGAGAAATATTTTTGCACAAAATAAGTGAAAAAATCAGGACACTCACGAATTAAAAAAAAAAATTTGTTATTTTTCCAATGAAAGTCATACACCGGAACTTAGATTTAATTAGTCAGGATTTATTGCGTTCCGAGAATTGATGCCGCGGCGGTTTCGTGATCAGAGGAGCCACGGGGTTGAGTGCTCAATCAAGCGTGACAAACAGCTCGAGGGCTGCACGATCAGTGCGTTAGTTGCATCAGGTTGCGTCATGCCTGAAAATCCAACAGAAATCGTTCATGTGGCCCTGACTGTTTTCGTTCGGACGGTCTGGATTTAATTTGAAGACCATAGCAGGTAATGCCCGAACCCGGAATTAAATCCAAGTTCCAGTGTATTTGAATACTAGAAACTTAATTCGATATTTGCTACGTTTTAAATCAGAAATCTTCTATTCTTTAAAAAAGGCGATTTTCAAAGATTCAACAGTCTACTTTTCTTTCTTAATCGTTAATTAAAATAGAAAATAATCAAGAACCTTGAAAGTCTTTCTTAAGAGTCGAAGCATTCAGAAATATAGTGCCAAATCGTTCACTAATTCATTTAACATAAACTTGACTGTTGAATTTCATAGTAAAAAATTACTAATTCACTATTGGAACTATTTCAACTAATTTGAATTAATCTTATACTCTTTAAATTTGAATCAGTGTGAAGTGGGTCACTGAATCAAATTATCGAAAATATTCACTGATTAACAAGACAATTTAACTGATTAAAATAGCAAGAAATGGATTACTGAATAAAAAAGCAAGGGTTGTCACTGATCAACAGTGAAATCTCACTGATTCAAATTTAGAAAGTACTAATAAAAATAATATTAATTCTGATGTTTAATAATAATACAGATGAAAAGTAGTATGTATTAGATAAAATTTTTTTGACAAAAACGATTGAAGATAGGTGTCAATTTATAGACAGAATCACAAATCTCGATCTGTGATCTAGACTTTCTCGATGACAGTGACTTTCGTCAGTACCAAATATAAAGATTAAGATTACCCGAACGCTAAAAAATGTAGGGAAAGAAAATAACATTAAAAATCAAATAAGAAACTTAAAAGGTGTAAAAAGCGTGAATTGCGCAATTGGACTCGTTAAGGTCGTTGCACAACTGCAACAACGGCGCCAAGCACGAGAATAATATAGAATCTTGTTCTCTATATAGGACAATCGTCATTCTCGACTTGGCTTCATGAGTGGTTTTCAGACAAGATCAAGAACAATATCGAGATCGAGACAGGGAGATAGCATTCCATCCATATCGACAGTTCCGTATCGAGACTCTGATAATGGAAGAGTTCAAGGTAATGAAAACCATAAAAACTTGCCGACACTCACACGTTAACGGGACAGAAAATCTGTGCAGACGGTGCAAAAATTATGGCTGTAAAAGGAAGGATATTAATTTTCAGACAAAGTGAGAATGAAGAAAAACTTTGTTGACATTTTTATTAAATTGATTGGAAAATAGTATTTATATGCACTAAATTCAGAAGGTGTCACTGAAGTGACACCTCGGGTATCACTCAGAAAAATATTTGTGTTAAATTAAAGAAACCGTATCTTTAACATTTTTTTCATTTAACCAAAAATAACTTTAGAATGAAGAAAATCATTTTCAATTAAGGAAAAAATTTTGTTGAAACAAGCACCATTTCTTTGAATAAAGAGAAATTTCCTTCACTGAGAGCCAATACATATCTTTTTTTGACTCAAAGAATTTTTCCTCATATCAAAGAATCTTTTTTCTGAGGGCGTATCGAAGTATATTGCAAAACGAAAAAACAGTTATTGACAACTATAGTCAATAAATGTTTCTCCATTGTGCAACTCTATGATACCCTTTTGGATCAAAATGTGAGACTTTGGGATTATCTGTGTATCTTCAATTATATTACGAAAAGGAAGAATGTAGGTTAACCCCATTATTTGCCTAAGAGACATTTTTACCATCGGGCAGTTTGAGAAGAAAATAAAGTCGTGTGAAAAAATTTCGTGGCAGTCTATAATATCGAATATGGTCCAGATCTGATTTTGTCTAAATCGTCTAATGTGGAAGGTCTAGTCTGGCCCAAATCAAATGAAAATCGGCTTTCCATTAGGTAAAAATTTATAAATGTCATTCAGAAAAATGTATTTATAAAACAAATTAAATTTCATTCAGTCTGGCTAATTAGGGACAAAGTAGCCGCCAACGAACCCGCCTATCCGTCTGGATCGTGATCAGCGCCCGAAGATTTTTCCACATGGGCGATAATAAGAGATTGTAATAATAGAAGAATAAAAAACGAAAAAGGAATAAGAAAAATTAAGGAAGTTTGAAGAAGAATAAAAAGAGATAAGATAGAAAAATGATAAAGCAAAAAAAAAACCAAAAAGAAAATATGTACAAAGGGAGGAAAATTTATATTTTTTAAACGATGTTAAGAATGGTCCATCTCTTTTATAATAAATGAATCAAATATTTTCGTTTTTGCATATATTGAAACTGTAAAAGCACTTGGTGATCTTTTATGTGTATTAAGGCGAGTGCTTCTAGACAGAGAACACGCGATAAGACAACAGTTTATTACAACTAGGAGCATAAAAAATATCAGATAGTACCTAAAATGAAGTCAAGTTCTTTATTTCTTTGTAACTTTAACAAACATCAGTCCATACGTGTACATATTTATTTTATGATTTGGTGGAGGAATTTCATATCCTGCTTACTTAGGATGCACTCCACTCACGAACATTCCATTCATTTTTTTACCACCTTCTTCTAAGAGTACCTTTATAGTTCAATAAAAGATTTTGTAGAGAAATAACACTGATGAAGTTATTGGGAAAATTAAGAAATAAAATGTGAGTATAATTTTGGTACTTATTTCGCAACAAAGAAATAGACATTCAATTAATAAACTATAATTTCTTATTTGAAAATTTATAAGAAATTATAAAATATTTAGGAAATGTACAGTTTAGACGTAATTCCGTTGGAATGAAAAATAATGCAATATAGTGCAAGAATCATTTATTACAACACGTATAAAATCACAACATTACATACACTGTTAAAAATAGTGTTAAATTTAAAATACCAATGTATATGAAAATTAATATCTAAAGCATATGAAATCGCTATTTAGGTACGTGCGTTTATTAAATTTCATCTATACATTCATGATAATCGCTCAGATAATTCCATTTTACACAAAATCAAAATAAGATTAGCAGTAATTTCGATTCTTAATAATAAAACATGATACCTTCATACAATTAATTAAAAATAAAATTGGATTTTAAGTCGAAAAGTTTAATTACGCAAATACATGACAGACCTAACCTACAATCAACTGTATTCGCATTAAATTTCTACCATTCAGGGCAAATTTTGGAAAGAATTCGACATGTACGTTGCACTTTAATCATAAAAAACAATTCAATCGACGACGAATTCTAGATTATGACTTCAATTGCGAATATTTGATAAGATTCAAAGAAATAAAAACACTTGTGACTTTTCAAGCACCAGTATATTATATTTAATATAAAGTGCACAACTATTCATATTTTAATGTCTATTAAATTTCAACTCCTGTGTATGCAAATGACTTCATATGCATTCGTATTAAATTTAATACAGATTTTTCTAACAGTGTACATATAATAATTTCTAATATATATATATATATATATATATATATATATATATATATTATACAAAATAATGTAATGTATTATTCCTATACGTAACTTCTAATTACAATCAGTCCATTTTTTTTGCTTTATATGCATATGATAATTCTGCAATTAGGTATGCTATTTCAGGAACACTGTAAAAACTAGGATTCGATTTAGAACTTAATTCGGTATTAAAACAGTTCACACAACAAAACAATCCCACTTCAGTTTGATCCGCCAATCTAATAAAATAAGGTCGATTTGTGGATTGAAATAGGCTCGAAATGAGGATCATCTGTCTATAACTAAATCTGATACAACAAATTCTAATCTGTCAAGTTTAGAAACCAACGTAACCCATAGGGATGAAGTTCGCGACGTCTGAGTGTGACGGTTCAACACTAATTTTAACGAATTTTTAATTTCATCTATTTTTTGTTTTTTGTAAGAGTGAAGTTTGGAACAATTGAAACAATGCACCCTCTGAACCAATTCAGTTCGCTATCTCGGATCATTTATCAATCTGAAGTTAGCAAACTAAACGAGACAGAAACTGGTACCAGAATAAGACTATTTGTGAGATCATATTAGAACGCCCAAAAAAGGATCCCAGATAAAAATGAATGCCTAGTTTTTACAGTGAAACTTCCACAACTTCCCCAATACAATAATTTAATATATTCGTTTAACTTCATGAAATACACCTAATGTGACTTTATGTGGTTTTATATCACTATGTGTGACTTAAAATGGCTTCCTGTGTCTTCGCATAACTTTCTACCTGTCATCAATAACACTGCATACATGCCATACAGCATTTACTATGTTAAAATATAGCGATGACATTCAAATTATGGGTGGCAGACATTCTAGAAAAAGAAAACGTATTGGGATATGAAACATCATTTTTATATCGTATAACTCCCAATTTGTGTGGAAAAGATAGCAAACATTTGCTGGGCAAATATCTCTGCAAAAATGAGTTAATAAAAATGAGATATAAAAAAAGAAAAGGAAGTTTGGCAATGAAAGAGTGCTTTTTTTTAAATTGCATGGTACGTGAAACCTGCTCTTTAAATTCGAATAAGTAAAAATCTAAAAATTCACAATGCATATAGGGTATTATTTTTCAAGTGTACGCACTTAAAAAGTTAAAGTTGTTCTATCTTCGAGCTTCGATAAGTGAAACTTGAGCAAGTTGTGCTATTGAAAAATAGTTCATGGTACAGACTCGATAGGTTATTTCACGCTCTTTCCGTGATCACAAGCATTTTTTGAAAAACTAAACATTTGGTTTTCAAAAATAAAAGTTTAGAACAAATTTCACTTTTTTTGGAAAAAAGGCATATTCTTTTTTCCCTTGTTTCATCTCAAAAGAAATCTGGAGATTTTTTCTTTAAGAGATTCTAGGTTAAAAAGTGGAATTCTTATTTTTTATTTATGCAAATAAGCGATGAGTGGTTTCTGAGAATGTATACTATCTGTTTTGTTGATTTTTAACTCTTCTAGTAGCAATAAAAAAATGTCTACTGGAATTTCGATAAAGATTTTCACGTTCTATTTATTGGTCATAACCATTTATTGAAAAACTAAGTATTTGACCTTCAAAGAATGAATTTGACTTTTTTCATAAGGAAGTTTTATTTTTTTGTGCTAGCAAAAAAAACTAGAATTTTCCCTTCAAGTAACTTCAGATTGGACGGTAAAATATTATTTTTTACTGATGGAAAAATGTTTTAAGTGCTCCCCAATGACTCTTGTGTACGTACGCCGTTGTTCGAAACAATTATTTTTTGAAAAAAATTAATTTTACTTCTTAATCTCAAGATTTTAAAAGAAAAAATTTAAGCTTTATTTCTAGACCCCCCCCCCCCCCTCCAAGAAATTAAAAGAACCGCCCTGCTATGGAAAATGTTCAATTTATTTTTGACTTTCATTTTCAAAGTTCACTCGGGTAAAAATCATAAGTATGGAAGTGATCAATCATTGACTTTCCGAAGTATAAAAAATGTATGGTAATTGAGACAATCCCACACTTCAAGTGTTTTGAGGTAGTATAGATAAAGTATAGCTGAAGTATAGATGAAGTCTATGGGATATTTTTTATCTATATTAAGTATATCTGGAGTATAGCTTATGTATAGACCATAAAATTCATCTATACTTAAGATTAAAATTGCTTAATAAGATTTATACTTAGGAATAAAATTTGAAAGTTCCATAAAAATGTAATCAAATTTTTCTCACGAAATATACGCTTTGGGATTAAAAATTACCTTCTTTTTGTTTTGACTTTATGGGAAATCAACACAACATGAGGATCAGTAATGGAAAATTTATATTCTTTTTATATTATATATGTGTGAGAGAACCAGAGTCATAAAAACGTTTAATGTTTTAATCAAATTGTTATTTAGATGCAATATTTAATATTCAATTATTCATAATATTAAGTCAAATAATTTATGTTATAATTAACATTTTACTAATTTCAGAAGTTTCTAACAATATTCTCTCTCTCTCTCTCTCTAATCTCTCTAATCTTATGATCTCTAATTTTACGTATTTCAGGTATCCCATTATCTCCCATCATCGAGAATACGGCTAAATATATATATATATATATATATATATATACATATATATTTAAAAAATATATATATATACATATATACACGATAGCCATGCTTTTCCTATACTTTAGTCTTACTTTTTCTATACTTTAAAGATGCTTTATGTACTTGAGCAATACTTTTCATTTTTACTATTTTTAGCTATATTTCTCAGATATAATTTAGCAATACTTTCCCTATATATGTATACTTATAGGTTACTATAGTGTTATTTGCCATAATTTCACAATACTATCTGATGAAAGGTGACTCTCATACGATTTACCAGATGTTTTCCTAGACTAGGTCAATCCCATACCAAATTTTTGTGTACTCGGGAGGGTATAGGTTTTTTGCGTGGATACCGTCTTTTTCAACGATTAATGACTTTTAATATTAATACAAAAATTGTTCATAGCAGTTTCGATAGAGTTTTTCATGCCCTTGATATTGATCATCAGTATTTTGTTAGAAATTAAATGTTTGATCTTCCAAAATACAGGTCAAAAAAATTATTTCTGTAGAAACTGTTATGATGCACGGAAACGTTTATCGAAGCAGTAGTAACAAAAATTTCATTTATGTATTTTAAAAGTGTTATAATTCGTTGAAAAATATGGTATCCGCACAAAATCTACTCTACGCTTATTTTCACGAATAAATCATAATATTTCCACTTTTTAAACTAAAGATATTTGAAGGAAAAACTAAGCTTTCTTTTTAGGAGGAAAAAGAAGAAGAAAGAAACCTAAATTGACTAAAATCACTAAATGACCCCTACCCTCTTCAACTTGAACCAAAGACCTACTCATTTTGAGAGAAATCCAATTCCCATGAAAGTTCACTCATTTTTACTGCATGTCACCAATCAAAAGTAAAAAATCAAAGGAAAAAGAGAGAGTTTCCCTGTTATTTATAATTTTATGACGCATCTTCTGAATACTTTTATTATTCACCGTTAAGCTCAGTAATACAGGTATACCTTTTAATTGCCAAAATGAAGAAAGGAAGACCTTGAAGAAGACTCCTGTCATTACTCAAAAGATTTGATCTAAATCCCACCTATTTTGGTAACCGAAGCCAATTAAGCCTAGGAAAAGTCGCTTCCGGAAATGACACGGTTGTCAGCTGCTTCTTTGGATCGTTTTGAACTCTCCGAAGTCTGAAGTCTAAACGTGGGAGGAACACGAAGAACGATATAGGATTCACCTGAGGGGCTTTACGTTACGTTACATATCACATCGACGTTACACCAATGAATCTACCTGTTCCCATCTACTCACACATCCTCGCACAAAAAACACTTCTTCCTTCCTTCTCTCTTCCTCTTTTGAACTCTCCTTGCCTCTTTTTCTCCGTCGTCCTCCCTTTCACGAACCTCCTCTTCTCTCTGGCAAACTCAGCCTTTCTTTCTTTTCCCTTCTCTTGCTGCGACTTTGCCTTTTGCTTGTGCCTTGGTGTCCCCTACCACGATTCTCATGGTACCGGCTAACCGTCCAGACTGACCAGTCTGCTTTTGAACACCGTAACGATCGTGTTCCAAGCTTCCTATGCTACTTTTATTTTTCAATCAAGTCTACAGAGCTACAAATCTCACCAATTTAACAGAGTTTTCTCAAATTCGAACTCTATTGTGCACTCTGTTTGTGAAAACTTTGTGTTTCGTTGAAAAAAGTGAGTGGAGTTGGAAAAAAGTGAAGTTGTTCATCAATTTTGAAGTTCTGTGAGTGCACTCGTTTTGTTGCTTCTGCACAGAAGAAGGGATTTGACATTAGTTGATGCGATTCGAATTTAGGAAGCAAGGATTAGCAGAAAATGCAGACGAATTGTGAAGATTTGATTTAATACTGCAAAACGGTACTACTTCTTTGTTTGATCATTATTTCTTATATTTTAATTGATCCGAAATGGACCTCGAAATGGGCAGAGTTGTGTGGAGGATATTTAAGAACAGAACAAGGTTGCCACTAAAATCTCGGTGAAAAAATCGTGATCCGTTTCTGGTTTTCGAATGAAGTGGTAATGAAAGCTTCCAAGATGAACAATTCAAATTCCAAGATGAGCAGTTCAAAATTGTACAATTTTAAATTACATAGATGTCTTCTAAGTTGAGTAACTTATATTTCAGTGCTTCCAAAATAGAAGATTCAAAATTGAATACATGTAAATTCTAAATTTCAAAAGTTATAGACAATGTGTAAATGGAAAGAATGGAAAATATCCGCAATTTCAAACAGGAACTCATAAAAATTTATAAATTTTGAGACCTTCCGACTTACACAATTTGAATTCTATAAGCATTCAAAACTGAACATTAAAAATTTTTAATATTTCAAATTAAAAAGTTACTTTTTGAAGTTATTTGAAGTGTATACATATATAAAGTTGTGCACTGTCAAATTACAAGCTTTCAATATTGAGTAAAAATCATTTTAAAAATCATAAAAATTAAAAATGTGATACTTGAGCCTCAATAATTGAAAGATTTCTTATTTGAGTAATAAAAATAAAGAATTAAAAATGCAACATTTTTCAAATGGTCGTGTCTACGCATACCTAAATTTCGGCACGAATAGTCGGATTTCTCCAGTACGAATAGCGGGAGGTCGGAAAATGAAAAAGGGGGCCACTTGAAATTTTTGTATGAATAGCCTGAATTTTTTGGTATGGGTAGACACGCCGATATTCGTACCGAACTTTATACCGCGGTCTTCAAACTATTGTAGTTACGTTAACTGCAACGGATCATATAGCCGGATAAATTCCCGGAATTTTAAGTCCAGGACGAATCTTTTGAGTTAAAAACAAGTCGCCGGGGCATTTTTGAAGTTAGTACTTCGAAAAACCGATTTTCGAGAAAAACACACCTAAAGTTGGCGAGTGCCATACGCGCACTTGTCATACTTTTTCTTCCAACATAAACTATCCCCACTTCTAGTTGCTTTTAGGATATGATAGATTCAGTATAGGTCCTACTACCATCCCCAACTCAAACCCGAAAATAATAATTTTGACCCTGAGTTAACAAAACGCGAATATCTCCTAAACTATAATACGGACGCCACAATTAGGAATTTAGGGGTTTCACACTAAATTTTTCAAATTAAAACTTTTGAAATCGAACAAATTTTAAATTGGACATAATTGAAGAGTTCAAACTCAATTAAGCTTTCAAATTTTTTTAAAGTTAAAAGTGCTCAAAATGAAGAAATTTCAAGTTAAGTGAGGCCACCCTGAAGGAAAAAAGGAGAATGAAAGAATAAAAGAAAAAATGGAAAAAGTAGGAACAAAAAAAATGTAGAAGGAGGGATTATAAAGGAATGTGTATGTATGTGGAAAGTAAAGAGTGACGAAATTAGGAAAAGAAGACAAAGGAAATGAAATAAAAAAGGCATAATAATAAAGGGAACAAATTTGATTAATACTTTGTATTGAACCGTTATAGGTTATACTATTGAAATTTAATTTTTTGTTTGGAACATACATAATATGTCTCGTAACTGTTTCTATACAAAGGATAAAAACACTTTTCAAATTAAAAATTTTGTTTAAAAATCATTTCTGAGTAAATACTCGTCTATTGAAGAAAAGTTAATTCCGTATTTAAAAAACTTTTCAAGGTTTTCGTCTTCTCTCCTTTATACCCGACTCAAGCTTGTCCAGTCACTTTTTCTACTTTTGATCTCTACTTCCTTTTTACCTTTTTTTAAAAAGAATTTTATTCAATTTTTTACCATTTTCATCCTCTTACTTTTTCCCAGTTCCTCCACATTGGTTGCACGTGCAAATAATTTATTGCATTTTTAAATGTCAAATTTCAACCTCTTAAACTTTTAAGTTAATAACGTTTATAAAGTATTTCAAATTGAAACCTTATTTTGATCAACTTCAAACTTGAAGCGCTTGAAATTGAATTTTTGTCAATTTTATTCTTGAAGATTCTGTAATTTTCTCTCTGAATGAAAGTCTTAATTTTCAAACAATAATTAATGACTGATAAATTAAAAATTTCCAATTTAAATTGATCAATGTCAAATAATTTGAAATTGAATTTCAAGTGGTATTTGCCTTTGAAATTAGTCAATTTTGAGCAAAAAGTTTTCAAAATTTAATAATTTTATATGAAAGCATTACAATTTTCGGATTCAAACAAAATTTGCTAAAAATGGTATATTTCCAAAAAATAATCTTAATATTTAAACGATGTTTGGAGATCAATATTATTAATTTAAACATAATTCGATAGATTCTATGAAATATGCTTTGATGGCAGTGATTTTATTGATCTAATTTAGTTTTTATACCAGTCTATTTGCGAGTATATATTTAAAGTAAGCAAGAACAATACACATAGGAATATTATATAATTATATAATTATGAATACAATTGTAAGAGTTATGAATAATCATTTAACAACTAGTATAAGTCGGATCATATCTGATGAAATAAGAACTACTGAATAACTTGTGATTCAAGTTTATGGAAATTGGACATGCATCTTATTTTACATGTCACCTCAGGTAACAAGAATGTAAACAGTTTATATTGAAAAAGACTCCTTTTTAAACTGCTGTCTCAATAAAATGATTCACTTGAATAATATCTTTATTATATTTTATTAAATTTATTTTCAAACCAAAAACTTTTTTACATTCTCATCATACGATATTTTTAAATATAGCGATATTTTTACCCATGAAGGTTATTATGACATACATTTTTTATTAATTTCTCCGCTTTATTGTTCTCTTCTTTCTTCAACCGTTTTTATTTGTTTGTATGTTTTATCTTTAAAAAACATATACCTAATTTAAAATATGTTTTAAATAACTCTTGTACAGTTTTTTTGCAAGTTTTTTGTAACTTTTTGCAATTTTTTTCAACTCTACAGCTACAAATCTATTTTTATTTTGCTTACTTTAATTAAAAAGTAGACATTAAAACACCACTAAAAATGGAGAAAAGATGCGTCTCAAGCCAAAGAAAAATTTCCCCTCAATTTTCTATGGACTAGATGACATTTTCCAATCAGGCGTTTTTTTTTGGTAGCGATTCAGCAACTCAAAGCTAGAAATTAAATTTTTTCTGAAATTATAAACTGGATTTTTAATCACTGTTCGAACTTGAAAAAACATGCGCTTCATGTGAAAATTCTTTTTTTTTCTACATATCTACATTCAAAATTCGATTTTGAATCACGTTTTATGATTCTCCTGAAAAATCTTTAAAACTATGCCAATTTCCTTATGCATGGCTACCCGTGTGGACAAATTTTGTGGCGGTGTACTGTTTCTGTCTAGTTCGCCTTGAGTCGACACTGGCGCCCAACAGGCTGACTGTCCAGTGGCTAGACTGGGATGTAACGCTCGGATCGACTAGTTTCTAGACAGATCGGCTATTTTTATAAAAAATATTTAATAATTAAATAATCTAATTATTGTTTATGCCATGTAAGTCCAATATATAGATTTTGCAGTTAATTAAAAATATAAAAAAAGATTCTGTACAAAAAAAATGAAGAAATTAGTTTCCGCAAATCTCTTGTACATACGCCGGGTGTTGAACTTCCGATGTAACTTTCCATTATATTGCTGTAACTTTGTCCCATCTAAAAGTTAAATTCTTTTTCATTTTTGTCGGATATGAATTTCAATTCATTGCATCCTAATATTTCTTTCAATAACACATGAACAATTTTTAAACAATAAATGATTTTACTTGCGATTAGTCTACGAAATGATTATAAGTAAAGGCTTAATTATCATTCACACAATCAATTAATAATTAAAATAAATTAAATAAATCATTTATAATAATATTTGATTTTCTGGTATATCATCAATATAATACATAGCATTATACAAGTTCTAATTATTATAAATTCAATATAAATTTATGGCCGTGGCTAGGTGTACCGAAATTTCGGTACATATAGCTGGATTTTTTTCGGTACGAATACGGGGGAGCTGGAAAAGGGGCTATATGTACCGAAATTTCGGTACACGTAGCTAAATTTTTTCGGTACGTGTAAACAATAACATAAATTTATTATAACTTTACTATATAATTCAATTGAAAGAGAGTGTTTTTAAACATTCTTGAATACAGTTCTTGTATTAAAATTTTGATCACCTTCAACCATTATTGTTTACTATCTTAAATATGTAATAGTGTACAATTAATCATTGCTTGAACATTTGTGCAATTGTGTATTGTAATTTCCTAAATCTTCTATTCAAAAATGATTATTTTCTAAATTCACCTCTGTAATTTTGGTTTAAGTCCAAACCGTGAATCTATCTAGAGACTAGCTAAAATCTGGACAATATTTATATATTGAAACTTGTAACGAACTCCTAGATAGCGCCAAGACTGGGACTAGACAACAGAAAGGGTTGAATCAAACACGTAGCCAAACTAAACAGCGCCACTGTAACCAAAGGCTAGTATTGCGTGAATACACAGGCTTGAGAAAAACTGTACTGGCTTTAGCATGATTCAGGACTGCCACGAAATTTTTCCCCACGGGTACCGTTTAGTTCTTCATAAAAGACATAATCACTCAATTTTATTACAGCAGAAAAAAGTTTTCCAGGGAAATTTTCCCTCGTTTTTATTCCTTGAGGTACTTATATTTCTTGCACTTTTTGTAGTAGGCCTGACTTTCGTGTTATGTACCAGCAGGACGTGATGCCAAACGTCAGTCATGCTAGAATAATAGTCGACTGGAATGTTCTCACAATCAGTGTAGAGTAACGGGAACTTTCGGCAAAATTTCCTTTCAGTTTCTTATAGTGCGGAAGTAGTTTGCCTTGACTCCATGAGAGTTTGATCGATAAATAAATAATAAAACAAGAGATAAATTACTTTACATGTTTACATGTTACATGTTTTTTTATAATTTTCTTAAACTAAATCACGGATCAACATAAAAAATATATTTTAAAACGGCTCTCTAAATTCACCAGAATTTCATTTTTATTATTCTATTAGGTTTTTAAGTTGGTAGAAGGTGGCTCAGATGGCAACGTGCTTGGTTTATGAGGTTTGAAACCCTATCCGGAGAAAGAAGGAAAACTTTCCTACCTTTCAATGGTTGTTCGCCTGCCATATTTGCTATTCTGAATATCAATTTTAGATAGTCAGATTTGATTACATGTAATAATCCACATATTGCACATATTTAGTGTAAAAATTTGTTTATTGATAAGAGTTATGAATCGGTGGAACAGATTTCGAGAAAAAGTTAAATATATTTTTGACATTCATGTTGAAGGTCATATATTTAATTTTTCAAGAAATGTTTATGATCAGTAGAAAGAGCGTGAAAACCTGTATCAAAACTTTTATAGACCTTTTTTTTTTACCAAAGATTTATTATTTATTTTATTTATTATTATTTATTATTTATTTTCCAAACCACCATTCTAAGTTTGATTGGTTTTTGGTTTGGGTTGGTTTAGCAATAATTCCACTTATGAGAAATTATATCAAGCTGACGTAAGGCTGTGTAAAAATTTATTTTTGAAAAAAAAGTTACTCCAAGATAAATTAAAACTTAAAAGGGAGCATCTAAATATTAAGTAAGCTGTTCTAAACTTCTAAATTTTTTGTGTGTTGTTAATATTATGGTCTTCATAATATATCGACACGGACTTATATATTATTTTTTTATTAGAGAAGCGTCACGTGTTACACAATTTTGGGATCCTCCTTCCATGTGACACTTTGTGCAGTTAGGGCCCCCCCCCCCTTCCCCCTTAGAGCATCATGTAGTATGTGAATGCTCCCAAATTTACATTTAAAAAATGCTTTGTTGTATCGATTGACTGAATAACAACATCGTTCGATAAAATTCTTCTTGCGAAGGGTTTTATTATAATCAAATACGCTTCTAACAATTGATATTCAAATAATAATTAATGGCTTACCTACTTATAGTTGACCGCGCGTCGACCATGTCACTTAAGAGTCTTCACCACATTGTGTGATGCAACATATGAATGAATTCAAAATGATCTCGCATTCTAAGCGTAAATAGTATATCCCATGAAATTGAGGCCAAGGTTATACTCTCAATTTGATTCTCTTTATCCTTACAATTTTTAATTTGTTTCGTAAGAATTATTATTTTTCAACTAATGAAAATTGAATTGATACTAACCAATTTATGGTCGGCGTAATCAATATTTGTGATTATTAAATGAAATTATTAAAAATATTGATCATTATATTTGTTAAATCATATTACAAAGGAAAATTTTGTTTACAAAGTATAGATCTAACCACGAAATAATTGTGCAATGATCTTTTCTGTGAAAGCCGCACTGTGAGGTAATTTATTTATTTTTTATCGTGGGTCAGCTCTGTCTTTCAGACTCACAGCACTAAAAGAAGGAATCTCCTTAGTTCTTAGAAACTCTCTTCATATCGAATGCAATGGCCCAATTTTATAACTCGTTGCGGGCACTGGTATTTTGTTCTCGTCTAGGCAATTCTAGTTTTTCATATTCAGCAGTATGACTAGAAATGCAAAGTATAAAGTTGATATTCTTGTTTTCTTAAATTAGTACTAGCAGCAACAGATTTTCCAGTAAAATGCAGCTAACAAGCTAAACCGTAGTCGCGAAATACACGACGATAATTATGCAAAAACTCTCTCAAGTTCTGCATGAAATCAGAATTGTAATATAATGTCGCTGATATTTTCTTAAAATGTGTGTCTTAAAAATAGTGTCTTAATAAGAAATTTAAATTAAAATCTTTTTTGTCATTTCGTATGATGACGAAATTTTTATTTTAAAGTTTTTAATGGAAAATAAATTGTACGAGCAGATCTTTAAAGAACAAATTGATTAGAAAATGAAGTATTCTTATACAATTTAGAACATGTTTTTGCAGTATTTAAGAAGTTTTTAATTCGATTTCCAGATTACACCGACTAACCTCACATTATTTGAATAAATTAAGTAGGGTAAGGAGGGGCAGCGTCGACCAGTTAACAGTCAATGACTTTTTTAAAGTTAATAAGATGTGGAATTGATCCACTTTTTTTTTAATTTCGAGTCCTACATTATTGTATATCATATTTCTATAAGTATTAATTACATTAATGAAACAATGATTTAATAATTCAATTATTTCCAACAAGCTGTATTTCGTTGCCTTTGCCCCACACCCGGGCCCTGGCGGACCGGCCGAACGCAAACATTACGCTACAGCGTAACGGTAAAGTAATGGTAAAGTAATGCTAAAGTAATATGGCATTATAATTAATAAAGGAAACAAAATTAATATGTAAATTGTTGCAATTATAATTAAACGTTAAAATTTACATTAAATGGTCATGCCATAATTGCAACAAGTTGCTTTCTCAGCGTTAAAAAATAAAAAAACAAAGTGGCTGTCATGCAAGTCGGGTCCCTGCAGACTGGCAACCCACTTAAAGCCACGTTA
>CAKNXH010000635.1:65124-84542 GCA_932178445.1 Andricus quercusramuli | reverse complement strand
ATAGCATATATTAATTATCTAGTGTAATCAAACATTTATCTAAAATAAAATAAATCCATTTCGGGTTTTCGCATGCCAATAATTGGACTAAGGTGCCAAGAATTGGTGCTCCAGCCCTAACTATTATCAATTAAGTAATATTCAAATTTGTAACCTTTTATCAACTATAGATCGCGCTGACTCACAGCAATTTACAATAAAGTCGGTTTTACTTTTGATTTTTAATAATTCGCACATTTGAAAAAATCTTATGTAATAAATGTTTTCGACCACGTATGACAGATAGAAAAATCGTTGACCCCCCTTCCTCTTCACCCTAAAAACTTTACATAATTTATGAGCGGCCCCTCAATTATGTAATTTCTCTATAAATATTTTTATTGGACCATTTTTTGCTTAAGGTTCCTTTCTTCAAAATCTGTTCTCTTTTAGTTAGATGATGAAGTTTCCAATTTCTCAAGAGGAAATTAAATATTTTTCAGAATGTATACACAAATATAAATAAAATACAAGGAAGTTTGCTATGCAAAATTTACGTGAACATGCTTGCTGATTTACATGGAAACAAATAAGTTGTCGAAACTTGACTTGACTGTATAAGACTTTTGGATAAGCCACAAATTTCTAAAAATTTCGTATAACATTTGTTACAAGATTCAACGTAATAAAAAGAGTCCTCGAATTATTTCATGACTCTCGAAATATCTGTCTCAGACAATCAAGTCAAATGATAGAAAATCTATTCTGGACCTTTCTGTCAATTTTGCACAGTTTATTGTAAAATTAACAAATCAACTGTCAATAAGACAGAATCTATTCACTATGTATAATAATAACTCCATTTATTTCTTATTTTTTTCTTTTGATCTGAAAATAAGTTTTTATTGAAATCTCTGTACAATTTTTTTTATTAAAGTGATGCAACAATATTTTGAAAAACAGGACCTCTAAAATTATTCGATTTTTCTTTTCGTTAATCTCCTTGAATGGATGAAAGTGTAAAAAGATGTTGTAACGCCCTTCTGTTAAAATTCATAACAAAGAAATTGAAAAGTTGAGTGCTCATTTGTGCTGAACAAAACATCGTTTAACAGTAAGGAGAGCGTAATTTCCTCGCGGATTTGAAATTAAGGCGAATGTTGATGACATTTTGCAGAGGTAAAACGTAAGAACATAAGAATAAGGTAGTGCTTTGGCAAACAATGGTGGTTTAAAAAAGTGCTGGCAACGTCCTCGTTACATTGCACGAGACTATATTGAGAGTTTGCACAATAATTATACCGTTTGCTTTGCGGGAGAAAGTGTGTATATTCCGCGGTACGTACCTACCAGACGACAGAATGCAGTACTCTGGCAGTGCATGACGCCACGTGCTCGTCCGCGTGACGTCACTGGAGAACAGTGACTCCTATTGAACGTCGAGTGACAAGGTCGACTCGATCGGATTTGCCAGTTAATTCGGTTTACGAAATTCCATTCAGAGCACTTACTCATCATTATGTCACTAAAATATACGGATGTAATAAAGCTCCATAAACGAATCTGCAAACAGACAATTTTGAAGTGAAAAGAACATTAACTGAAAACAATAATTATTTGATAATAGTTGACAGATGAAACTTAATATTAGCAGTCTAATTATTCGCAGTCTTGTTAAATAGGAATTTGATGTTTATGGCATTATTGTAAGATATACTTGCATTGCACAACAAAGAAAAAAATGTTCAGGAGAATCAAGAACCAAGAGGTTGATCGTTGCGATTTTGGGTGTACATCAGACTACGCTCTAATTCTGAAAACAGTAAATCCTAAAGTATCGAACGTGCTGTAGCTCAATACACTCTTCCATTTAATATCAAAATGATCCAATTGCAAAAATAAAAAAAAAAGTGCGAATCCAAATTCACGATCCTATTAACCAACAGTCGTGTTTTTTTAAGATATCACCGAAGACAAATTCAATGTTTATGTGTAACTTTCAACAAAATTTCATACAAAATCTGGATCATTTTAATCAAATGAGTATCACTCTCCTGCAAACCACTTTGACCCAAATCAAGTTAGTATCTTAGGATTTTCTGCAAATTAGTAAGAAGTTACTAACGAAGTAGTGCAAAGTCGTTTGCCAATTAATTTAGTAAGTATTTCTACTAATCTTTAGTTCGAAACTAAAAACTACTAATTAAATAGGTAAAACCGTTACTAATTCAATTAGTAAGGATTGAGTAAGAAACATTTTTCTTACCAATGAACTGAATTAGTAACGATTTTACTATGAATTAGTAGTTTTCTGCTATAGATTAATTCAAATTCTTACCAAATCAACTGATAGACGACTTCGCACTAATTTAGCAGCAACTTCTTACTAATCCGTAGAGTACATGATTACAAGATCAAGATTAGATCAAAATTATGAAGTTTGCACAAAGCTTACAGGGATTAAAAAAGATTCGAATTAAACTTAATTTTCTTAAGCAAGTCTATAATAAATGTTCAACATCCTTAAATTTCAACCTTAAAATTTCATTTTTGTGGGAGTTGTGGAGGGGAGAAGACAATTTAAAAAGTCATAAATTGCGGTCTGATACAGATACGGTCGTTTTTTTCAAGAGTTATTGTGTTTACGAACATTGCTAAAACTTGATTTTTGGCTCCAAGAGGTCTCAAAACGTGGGAATCCATTAAAAAACTAAGGTATGAAATTTCGGACGATTCTAATGCTTTCTCAATCATAAATTATGAGAATGTAAAAAAAGCGGAAAATTATATTCGTATAAATCGTAAACTATACAGTATTCTCAGTAGTATTCTCAGATAAATTGTGGCAACGGGATATTTAATACATGACTACAAATTCTGAATAAGGGTTCTTGAAAAAACTGAATATTTCCACACTTTTTATCGTAATTTCTTTGATATTCTTGATATATTTTTTTTCAGTGAATTCTAAGAAGTAACAGAAGTTAAAAATACTTTGATTGAACTTGAACTGATTTTTTAATTCAATGATTTCTTGATTGAAGAGTCCAGTTCCAAAAAGTATGCACATTTTACACACCATGTTCCCTCTATACGTTTTGTTTCTCACAGTGTGGGGCTATGATAATTTTAGATTTTTTTCCATTTTTTTAATAAATATTCATTACAATTTTTTGATAATATTGATTTTTTTCTAAATGTACATTCTTTCATATACCATTTAAATAGTTTAAATTACTTAGGGGGTTTTAACCAGAATGTAGAACCAGTATCTATAGAACCAGTTAAGGCTTTAATCGATTCCATATTCTTGAAACAGTTTTCAGTAATTAAGCCTAGTAATTCAGGGGTATTCGAATTCACCCCACATTTCCGAAATCTCCCCGTTTGACGGTACCCGATCAAAATTGTTTGAAAAATGTTGTAGCACAATAATAAAAGTAGACGAAATAAAGATAGACCAAATGAAAAAGAATTATTTTCAAGTTCGAAAGCGTAAGATTATTAAGGTAATCCGATAAAACCTTATTATGTAAAACCGTATTTGATGAACAATTTGTAACCAACTCTTTCTGAAGATTCTTATAATTCGAACTTTCCCATATCTTTTTTTTTCTGGGGAAACTTTTTCAAAACTTGCTGAAAAATGATTTTATAATGCGATTAACTATAATCAGTTGATACTTGTTCTGTGACCTCCTATCGAAGTGTGTGGTCAGATTGAAAAACCGTTGGTCAAGAATGGAGAAAGTCGCAACATACTTTTCGGCCAGTTGTGCCACTTTATTCGAACCAGTAGATACGTGGGTGGAACGGCTTTACGCCGTAGTTTTGAAAGGATTAAATTTCTGCCTTTTACTTAGTTGCATACCTGAGAAAAACGCGTGTCTTCACCTGCAGCGATTAACCACTTTTGATTCCATAAAAATAAATTTACGTAATTATTTTTAAAAATGTTTATATTTTCAGTTGGGGAAAAAGTATCCAGATTTTCAAATCATTGACAATTTTATGTCGTACATTATCAAGTCGGATTTAGTTTATGTAAAATTGTGTAATATTATTATCGAAACTTTACTTACACAATTATTAAAAAATTCTTACTACATAATATAAAGAATTGATGATGAAATAACAGAATAAAGATCTATTTTAAACCGTAGAAAATAAAAAAAAAACGAGGAAAATACCTTAATAAGCAAAAATTTTGTTTGAAAATAAATTTTTTCATTTTTGTTAAAAATTGAAATTAAATAGTAAACAAAATAGAGATAGGTATTAAACCAACAGCTAATGATTGCATTCTTCATTTATTTAAATAACGCCTAAATGAATAATTTACATTTTTGGTATATTTAGGGTGAATTAATTAATAATATTAATGAAGAAAGGATGGATTTACTCTCGTTACCAGAAAAGTGAATTTATGCCTACATTAACACGAGCTACTTTGAGTTATCGGTAAGGTGATCGCAAACTGTTCTCACGTATCGCTGAATCTCTGATTCCCAATGTTCATTGCGCTCAGGCGAATCTCACTTTTATTAGCTGGCGCTTCCCACAGGAATGCGATTTTCACTTATAGTGCAATTTTAATGTTCCAAGGCCGCAACTCAGCTGCCAAATGGTCTTACAAATTGCAATTGCAGCACATTCTACGATATAATGGTCAATTTTATTAATAACATAAAATTATATTATTTTTTATTGTTTTTATGAAAATGAGTAATAATATAGGCTCAAGAAACTATAAAATTAAACTTAATCAGCTGTAAAAAAAATTCTGGATTTGATGAATTAATTTACTGTATATAAGAAACCCCGCATAGACTCGCACAAAACTAGTGAATAAAACTTTAAAAATTCTGGGAAATTCCGGCTGCTTTCGGGACATTAGTATTTTTTTTGTTTTTTTTTTGTTAAAGAAGTAAAAACGGCGAATGCTCATGCACTAACCACATCCGGACTTTGTAGACCGCGAGCCCAATATATGCATCCCACGTATATATACTTCAAATATATACACGTGAGACGCACAGATGGGCGCGCGGTCCACAAGGAACGGAGGTGAGTGTGGGACTTACCAAACGGCACCTACCCGCTAAACCTTAACTCCTTTCCCTTTTCCCACTTTAAAAATTCTGGGAAATTCCGGCTGCTTTCGGGACATTAGTATAGCGCCAATAGATTTAGCATAAGTCCTAGTATAATTCCTTACTGAAACCCGTAAATAATATTAGGTGCGCAAATAAGTTCTCGCTGTTTTTTTTTAATGAAAATGCAACTTTAGTGTGAAAAAATGGTTACAAACCAATCATTCAAAGCATTGCCCATCGTTAGCTACAACTTTTTCCCATCTTTCTGGTAGAGCTCGAATACCGTTACGGTAAAAGTGTTCATCTTTTGAGGCTGTCCACGAATCAAGCCATTTTTGCATGTCTTCGTATGAGCGGAACTGCTGATCAACCAGACCATGTGCCATCGATCGGAACATGTAATAATCGGACGGCGCAATATCTGAGGAATACGGCAGGTGGAGTAGAACTTCTAATTTAAGCGTTTCCAGGTAGGTTTTAACGTGTTTGGCAACGTGAGGCCGAGCGTTGTCAAGCTGTAGAATCACTTTTTTCGTGCCTCTGCTCATATTGTGCCCGTTTTTCGCGCAGTGCTTGGCTCAATCGCAACAATTGAAGTCAATACCATTTCCCAGTGATGGTTCCGTTCGGTTTCAACAGCTCATAATAAATAACACCGACCTGGTCCTACCAAATACACAGCATAACCTTCGCAGCGTGAATATTCAGCCGAGCCAACGACGTAGAAGCATGACCGGGCAGTCCCCACGACTTTCTTTTCTTTGGGTTGCTGTAATAAATCCATTTTTCATCACCCGTCACGAGGCGATGAAGAAAACCCTTCATTTTTTGCCGCTGAAGCTAAGCTTTTGCTTAGTTCACAGGCGAAAAAACGACCCTCAACTTCCCTTGGCTTTAAATCATACGGAATCCAAGTTCCTTGATTTTGAATCATTCTCAGCGCATGCAATCGCTTGGAAATGGCTTGTTAGGTAACTCCTAATGCTGAAGCAAGCTCCTCTTCCGTTTGGTAAGAAGAAACATTCTAAAAAAACAAGGTGAAAAAAATGGTGGAAAAAATTAATAAATAAAAATCTCAACATCAAACATCTTGTTTGCGTTGTTTCACTTAGAGCAGTATCTCCGTAAACTTTTTGGAGCTCTCCATGCGCTCCGCAGCCGCCGTTTTTTTCGAATGAAAGAAGAAAATCAACACTTCCCGCAAATGACGATTATTTGGCACAAAATCAGACATTTTCACACAAACAAAAGTGTGACGCCCAAATAAACTTCACTAATGTGTCACAACGGTTTGTTTACCATATGTCTAAGCTTGCCCTGGCGGACCGGCCGAACGCAAACATTACGCTACAGCGTAACGGTAAAGTAATGCTAAAGTAATGGTAAAGTAATATGGCATTATAATTAATAATGGAAACAAAATTAATATGTAAACTGTTGCAATTATAATAAAACGTTGAAATTCACGTTCAACGGTCATGCCGCAATTGCAACAAGTTGCTTTTGCAGCATTAAAAAATAAAAAAACATAGTGACCGTCATTGCAGTCGGGCCCCTGCATAATGGCAACCTGCTAACGTGGCTTTAAGTGGGTTGCCAGTCTGCAGGGACCCGACTTGAATGACAGCCACTTTGTTTTTTTATTTTTTAACGCTGAGAAAGCAACTTGTTGCAATTACGGCATGACCATTTAATGTAAATTTTAACGTTTTATCATAATTGCAACAATTTACATATTAATTTTGTTTCCTTTATTAATTATAATGCCATATTACTTTAGCATTACTTTACCATTACTTTACCGTTACGCTGTAGCGTAATGTTTGCGTTCGTCATCTATTAACAAACAGCGAGAACTTATTTGCACACCTATAATAATTTGGACCCTGACTTACGAAAACGCAAAGATCTTTTAAACTAGAAACGGCCATAAGGGTCCTTTTCATGCGGATGTCTACATAATATTGTTTCGAAGAATTTCAAGCAAAATTTTCCAGAATTTTGTAAGATTTTAAAATAATTAAGGGTTTTTAGGCAATTCCATTGATGTGAGACGAAATCCTGTTAATTTGCCCTGATATTATTATGAATAATTTTATACAAGATTGTATGCAGGTGATTCCACGGAATTCTATAAGATTCAAGAATTTTGAAATATTACAAATTATTTCATGGGATCACAGCGGATTTTGTCCATTTTAAAGAATTTCGCGGGATTTAAAAAGATTGTTGGAAATTTAAGGATTTTCATAAGATTTAAGGAAGTTTTTGGAATTTTAAATATTACTGGATTTAACAAGTGATTTTATGAGATTAACAAGGATTTTACGAATTTCATGGAGTTGATACTACGCAATAATTTACAAAATTAAGGTTTTTTAAAGAATCTAATTTATTAAATTGATTTAATTTAAAAAAGAACAATAGATTTTATTCAGTTTTATAAGATAAAATGAATTTCTTGGATTAAAGTCAATTGGTATTTGATAGGATTTCAAAATAGTAAATCAGCTCAACAATCTTAAATACATTTTTTCAAGCTCCAAATTTCAAGCACACTTGGAATTTTAAAGCTTACTTAAGTTAATAAGTATGATGAACTTAATTAAGTTGTTTGAAAACTTAGCTTTAGAACCGTATCTCACCTCGAAATTCAATAATTTTTAGAATATGTAGCTTATGAAAACTGCAGGAATAACCACATTGTTAAATATACCTACTAAATCTTAAAAGAAAAATCTGTCTGGGATTTATAAAAAAATAGTGGAATTTTTACATGTTCATGTAACATTAGTTATTCAAGATTTTGCATATTTCTTCTGTCGCTTTCAAAAAGATAATTTTCATTTTTATTCAATCTTCATCAATGGTAGCTTATTTTATTCTATAAAATATTAACTACAATTTACTTGGATTGTTCTGATTGAAACACAATTAAATTTGCATTAAGGAGGTGAATAATTACCTAATTAAATACAATTTATCTATCTACGTATCTGAATTTTTTGAAAATTAAAATTAATTCAAATTTAATTGCACATCATATTTTAAAGAACAAAACAAGCATGAATGATGAAGATTGAAATCAAAATTACGATGTTTTTTAAGCGAAGTGGACTCTCTGATAACTAATGTAAAATAAACAATAATTACATATTCAATTATTATTTTCAACATTGCTCATAGATTTCTCTTTTAATATTGGTTATATCATTAACCATGTGTCTATTTTCCTCGATTTTATCATTTATTTGACAAGTTTGAGGTGAGATGACTAGTAAACATGTTTAACTTTCTTTATCTTAAAGTAGAAAAAAATCAGCTGCACTTATTTAACTCTAAGCTAATATATTTCTGCCCACCTCTAAAGGCTGACTAATTTGTAAGGGACACGTCATTTTTTTTGAATTGCTATACAAAATGGTACGCCTCGCCTCGCCTCCCTATAATATGGGTTCTTGCTGCACGTATTTGAGGTACTTAAACGGGTACCAAAATGAGCATTAAAAGTAGGGACTGTGGAGCTGTAGAGTGCGGAGATGGGCACGTCCCACAGCCTATAATTGCACCTTGCTGCGAAAATTTGCGGCTTCCTGCGAATGGAATCGCCGTAAATTTACTCTCCCTGATTCCCTGTCTGTAGTCTGTATGTCAGGTGCCTACCCAGAAGACACCTACATGCCCACGTGTGCTTAACTACAAGTCTTTTCAACTACTGTCTTTTAACATTCAAAGATGTCTACCATACTCGATCTACCTGCTGAGAAACATATTGGCGACGCAGCATGTTGAGATTAAAAAAAAATTAATTTCCGCTTGCAGAATAAATCCTTTATCGTGGAACAAAAAACGGAAATTCTTTTCTTTTGTTTCTCTTCATCATGCATATTGGGCATATGTCTAGAATCTTTCACTTTCATGTACCTCAAAGATATGTAGGTAATTTTACCAAATTAAAAATAAATGCGTGTTTTGGGATATCTATTATAGTATAAGGTATACTGTAAAAATGGTCATAAATAGATTAATACTCTAGATCAAAAGTAAATGAAGTTTGAATGTTCGATTTTTAATGAAATCAGCTTGTCTCGATCCACATTTTCATATGCTTTTTTGTGTCCAAAAACGATGGCAATGCAAGATGAGGTTATAAAACACAGTATGCATTTGAACTTAATTGAACAAAAATCATGTTCTATCCTGAAAATTTTTATTTTGTTCAATCCAAACAAAGTTATAGATGTACCTCGATTTTGACATTTCGATCGTTATGGTTATATTCGATGGGTCCTAAAAGAAACTACGCAACTCGCGGCGGCGGATAGAAAATACGTATCTGGCGCGCTCTATACTAAGTATATACAAATTTCTATATACTTAGTATGGAGCGCCCAGATACGTATTTTCTTTCCATCACCGCAAGTTGCGTAGTTTCTTTTAAGATCCATCGATATTTACTGTGAGAAACTTTAGGTTAGAAAAATTACTAAAACGGATAGCAAATGGGGGCAAAATGCTTAAATTTCAACATTTTAATACATAAATAATAAGTTATACTATTTTTATAAGAAGATTTCCTATTTGGTAATAGCAATCCTTACTATTTTCTGTAGTAAAATCCGATGTAGGAAAAATTAGTAGAGAAATTAATAAATTGTACAAAAAAAATAAAAGTAATAAGTATTTTAAATAACATAATATACTAAATATGTAGAAGAAATTACTATTGTCTGTAGGAACACGATGTGTATTATGGACATTTCCTACTTTTTGTAACAAAGGTTAATACCAATTATTAAATTTGGTCCCAAATATTACTAACTGATTTAGCAGAAAGTATCGAGCCTTGGACCGAGCGCGGCCGAGTGCATCCGACGTGTGTCGATCGCCGATCATATTTTTAGGTTGCGAAAATGACATCTAATTTATGTTTCAATGCAAAATCCGCAAAAAAACGTAATTTAAAAAAAAAATTTACTTATTTTAATTACATTAAAAATTTTGTTGTTTAAAATTATAAAAATATCATGAATATTAATCAATTAAGGATTAAATGAATTAGAACCAATAAACTTTCTATCATTTAGGTCATATGGAAGTTTTCATTCTGAGTCCCAAAATGTCTTATAGGTAGATGGATCATCGCCCGACTGCTGTCCCGGAGACGCGTGTTCGATTCCCGCCAGCCTTCGTTTTCTTCTAACCCGATTTTTCTGTTCAGCTTTATAATATAATACTATCTTTTAAGAATATATACATATATGTAATTTCTAATGTTGCCAATTCTTAATTTAAATAAATGTGAATTATGCGTTAAATGTAGAACATGTGTGTAGGTAGGCTTGTGTGAAAGTTAGCAACACGTATTTATTTTTTTTACTATTCCCACTGTAGCATATTTTGCTAACCAGTTAGTAATTCGGTCCGCACGGTCCCTGCGCATCATTTTACTACAGCACTTTGTAAATACTGTTATCTTCTACAGATATTAATCCAACAAATTTACTATTTTCTCCTACCACAATTAGTAAATAGTGCAGACTTGCAGTTTTACTACAGAGTTTAATAAATACTTCAAATGTCTTTTACAATAAATGCAATAGTTTTAACTTTTATTCCAATATATTTTATAATTCTTTAAGTAGCTACGAGTTACTATTGAGGTTAGTAAATATTATTAAAATTTGCTTTTTGCCTCTCATTGCAAAGTTCAGATAGTGAAATCTAGTGTGATTTTTAACAAGAAATACAAACAAGGGTTTCTCAGTGTACATAGTTTATTTAGAGAAGCAAGTTAGCACACGTTAAAAGACTATTGAAAGTTAAAATTGAAGCATTAATAAAGGGGAGGAGCAAATATATTTTTTCCATAACGATCGAACGTTATGAAAATAAAAAAAAATCATTCAGCCTAGAGGTTAGCTTTTTTCAATTCCCTAATAGCACGGAACGTTCCAGCGGAACGTTCCAGGAACGTTCCAGGGAGGTGTAAAATGTCCGCAGCTTGGGAACGTTCCAGGAACGTTCCAAACATAAATTAACGTTATTGTTATTATTATCAATAAAAAACGCGTGAAACGTAAGTGATAGGTCAAAATCGATGTCAATTTATGATACGGATATCATATTATAGTGTAATATAAGCGGTACTCAAAACTCAAAAATGACATCCATTCTTACCTATCTCTTACGGTTTACGAGATAATTGTTGCTAAAAACAACAATAATGGAAGGTTCCCCTCAGGTCCCAGTGGAACGTTCCCAAGGGCGGACATTCTACACGATCCGGGAACGTTCCTGGAACGTTCCGTGCTATTAGGGTTATGACTCTCTGTACAAATAAATTGAGTCTGCTGAGGGAAAAGGAAAGAGAAAATGAAAACAAAAAATTAGTGCTAAGCGTAACGAATAATCATTAATATCTATATTTTAAGGCATTAGTTTTCTTCTCTCCATTTACAGAATATCATTAATAAGTACCGTTAGCTAATATATTCAAATTTCCAATTTTGTGACTACACAAATGTTATAATTTATTTTTTTAGTGAAAAGTGAAAGGTTCCAGACATATGTACATATGTCTATAATTATCATTTCACATATATATAAGTATTCGAGACAAATATATTATCGCTTTTTATATCTTTTTCAACATATATTACCTATAGTTGGTTCTTACAAAATATGACATTCTTCTTACAAACTATTTTTTGTTTTGAATTCTACGAAACATAAAAAGGTAATCTGATGAGAGAATCGGTCCGACTCCGAAACGTTATTATACAAATTCTGAATAAAATAATCTGGAAGATGTCTGAATAAATAAGGTTTTTCCCTTATACATATCAAATTCCTTTGAGTATTATTATTTAGAATCTGGCAGGAGTGGTCGACAGATGAATCTATTAGAGTTCTCAAGAGGAAATATTCACGGTCAATCTTCCTTTTGAGAATTTATAAGAATTGAATTTGCTTATTTACATCTTTATTACAGCTTTCATATTTGTGGGCATCGGAGATTCCTATATTAATACGCTGACGGACCTCAGTTTCCAATGTTTCATAACTGCGCATGGTGAACCGTAACTATATCAATATCAATAAAATCGATTTGAAGGAGAGAAGTGAGCTAACGTTAGATCTTTTACTGCACTCTTATTTGTTGACTCTAAGAACTGAATATTGCAATGTAAAAGTCAACGAAATTCAAAATATAAAATGAGAAGAAAACTATCAATAAATAAAATAAAGTGACTGAAACAATTACTATCTTGACATAATAGAATTTTATACGAAAATTAATTTACGTTATAGGCAGATTAATTTTATTTAATTACAGGAAAAGGAAATACAATATTTTAATTATGAATTATGATTCGCAAGAGAGAGAGAGAGAGAGAGAGAGAGAGCGAATGTGCGCGCGCGTGTGTGTGCTCTGTCCGCAGTGATGCCAACGTTGGGGGCCGCGCGCTGGTTGGCTGCAGTTGGCGCGCAATTCAAAATAGGTATTCAAAATCGCTTTATCAGAAGATTATATCAGACGATTCGGGTATTTAACTGGCACAATGAGAGCATATTCTCCAATAAAAGAGATGTTATAGAAAGAAGAGTGGGATCTATCGAAATTTCCCGAAATGGTGCAAATAACAACAGAATTCGAAGGAGATCCCTGGCGGACCGGCCGAACGCAAACATTACGCTACAACGTAATGGTAAAGTAATGGTAAAGTGATGGTAAAGTGATGGTGAAGTAATATGGCATTATAATTAATAAAAGAAACAAAATTAATATGTAAACTGTTGCAATTATAATAAAACGTTGAAATTTACGTTAAATGGTCATGCCGTAATTGCAACAAGTTGTTTTTGCAGCGCCAGTCTGCAGGCGCCCAACTTGAATGACAGCCACTTTGTTTTTTTATTTTTTAACGCTGAGAAAGCAACTTGTTGCAATTACGGCATGACCATTTAACGTAAATTTTAACGTTTTATTATAATTGCAACAGTTTACATATTAATTTTGTTTCATTTATTAATTATAATGCCATATTACATTACCATTACTTTACCATTACGCTGTAGCGTAATGTTTGCGTTCGGCCGGTCCGCCAGGGGAAGAGCACGAGCAACTTTTTCAAGAAATATCGATTAGATAATGCCAATACGATAAACTGAATGTCAGGCAGAAAGAAATTGTCGATTTGATTCTCCGAGTTTCAGAAGGATGTCATACTTTGGGGAAATGTTTTTACGTTGACGGACCAGGATGATCAGGGAAAACTTTTGTTTATAACTCTGCTCTACTTATTGAAAGGTCGAGGTCAAAATATTTGCACGATGGCCTTCACCCGCATTGCTGCAATATTACTTCTTCATGGAAAAACAGTGCACAAAACTCTTGGTTTTCCAGTGCCTCTATTTGCGGACTCGACTTCCAACATTTCAGCTCAGTCAAAAGAAGGAAAAAGATTCAAAGAAGTAGACGTATTCATTTGGAATGAAGCACCGATGGCACCACGTTTTGCACTCGAAGTCATGGACAGAATATTGCGTGATTCCATGTCCAATGATTTGGCATTTGGCGGAAAGATTGTTGTTTTGGGTGGTGACTTCAGGCAATTGCTGCCCGTAAATGAACGAGCAACTCGCAGTGAAACGGTCAGCTCATCAATCAAATTCAGTGCTTTGTGGAACTGTTTCAGAATGCACTGTTTATCGGAGAACATGCGAGCTTTACCAAAAGAAAAAGAGTTTTCTTAATTTCTCGTTGGTATGGGCAATGGTACTTTGAATGACAATTCGGAAAATATTTAGATTTCCGATAGATGTATTGCGGATATCAATTCTGATATAGTTGCAGATACATATGGTGATATGATCAAAAACAAACAATACAGAATTGCGATAAAACACGCTATACTTTCTATAATAATAATAATTATTAATAATTATAATTATAATTATAACTTATAATTTATAATTTACTTGATGAAGAAACAGAACAAATTTACACCAGTATAGATAGTACGGAAACAACCGGCGACGAAGGAGACATCAATCATGAGGCCATACTGACGGAATATTTGAATACTTTGAATCTCTAAGCATAAGTGAAGGATTTTGCAATGGATGTGAAATTTTGAAATACAGTAGAGCGGGCGAAATCGCTTATATCAATCGGATATCACTGCACTGTGAAAATACTTATCCATTTTCATTCAAAAGGAAACAATTTCCAGTCAAAGTAGCATTTGCAATGACAATCAATAAATCACGAGGTCAAAGTTTCGATCGAATTGGAATTGATCTACAAAAAATATGTTTTCAATCACGGACAGCTGTAAACGTAGCTTTTTCAAGAGTTACACTGGCGAAACTATCGGATAGGAATTACTATGGTAATTCCTATCCGATAGTTTCTATCGATACAGAACCAATCCGAAATCATCCAATTCATTACGGAATCTGTATCCGAACGAATCCGAGTTAATTCGAACCAATCCGGAAAAATTTCTACATTTCGTTCGATCCAAATCGGTCAAAAATATTCCGACTCAATCCGAACTTCCAATCCGAATAAATCCGAAACAAATTTTCTATCGGAATGAATCCGAAATCGAATTGACCTAAAACGATTTTCAATCCGAATGAATCCAATTCAATCCGAACTCGGATTCATTCGGATTCATTCGGATTGAACCGGATTGAGTCGGATTAATTTTTAAACGATTTGGGTCAAACCAAATGTAGAACTTTTTTAGGATTGGTTCGAATTGACTCGGATTGGTTCGGATACAGATTCCGGAATGATTCGTATTAGTTCGGAAGGAATTCCTATCCGATTCTTTCGCCAGGGTAGATCTTGGGATTCATTGAGAGTTTATTTAAGTAGCGACGCCATACAAAATGAGAAGAAAATCAAAAATTACGTTTTTCAAGAGATTTTTGCCTGATTAGAAAGCACCGTGCCTCAATATATTCGAAAAGTTTGATATAATATAATAGTTGAATATAATGAAATATCTACCGTAGACGAAAATTTAATTTATATTCGAGATGGAAATAATTAGGTTCGATGTTTCCAATAAGTATTTAGCCTTGAAGTGGAGCTTTATTTAAATGATATATGCTTCTAATTAGATTTATTTTGTATATTTTCAACAGGTGGCATATCCAATTTATATAGATTTTATGAATAATTCAATTCAAAAATTCAAATTTAATAAATATAATAATATATATAATATAATAATATAATAATATAATAATAATATATATAATATATATATAATATAATAATTCAAATTTCAATGGATTTAAATTTGAGTGTTCTTAAGTAACAAAACAATAGAATTTCCGCGCGCGTAGCGCGCGGTTTGTTCTGGTTTAACCTAGAAAAGACATTACTAGAACTTTTTTGCGGAATATTGTCCTTACATAGATGCGCGTATTTTTCACAAAAAAGGGAAATAATTGTGGGAGCATTTTTTTCCAAATTTGAAATTTGCTTTATGAAAAAATCACCGTGTGATGAGGCAATCTTACCCCGAAAGGCTTAATGGTATGAATAACAAAGCCACACACAAAAAATCGTTTTCTGGGCCTGGAGGTCAGACCATGTTGACTTTATGTTTTTTGGGTCGCTGAATCCGAATCCTCTCAACCTTGAATTTAAAATAAAATTCCATTTAGGTCAAGAAACATCCTTTTGTTACAAGAGGACATTTCTCTGAGTGCCAGACACACGTAAGTCGGATGAATAAATTTCACCATTTTCTTTGAAAATCAAAACCCGGACGTGCTGGAGTTTTTTAGACTACGAATTCGGATCCAGCGAGCCCAAAAACATATAATAAACATAGTCTGACCCCAAGGCTTGAAAAAAAAAATTATAAGGACTTATAAGGTTATGTCAGAAACGTGACGTGCTAGGGTTTTTTGGACCTCGGATTCGGATTTAGCGACCCAAAAAACATATAGTCAACATGGTCTGACCTCCAGACCCGAAAAATGATTTTTTTTGTGTGGCTGTGTAATCAAAAAAATCTGCCCGCTGCGCGGGCACATTCTCCTCAAGCGCGGCTCGCTTCGCTCGCAAGTTTGAGCGCATCTAGGGCGCGCGACTGTTGGTTCGCGATCGGTTTTTGCGTTTCCCCAACATTTGTGTACAGACCATTTAAATTTATAGGTCAAAGCATCGACAACTGTAATTTCGTGATGGGGAATTACCTTTTGTTAAAGCTCCTTCGGCCTTAACGAACACATTCTCATCACGTATCTCGTGCTTCGCACTCGATTTTGTCCAAAATGTGAACTTTTCCACATTATGTTCAACACTATTATATCAAATATATATTTCATTTATTTCTATACCTCGGCCTGGGATTGATTATTCAAAACTTGCAAAATAAAGTACACATTTTATTTATCATGATTACTTCAATATTTATTTTTTATTTTACATTATATTTGATTCTCAGCTACCCTGAAAAATGTATCCTTTTAATAAATTTATATTATTACAATTCTAAATATCCATTGGTAACGAAACATACGTATTTTAATTGTCTTGTTATTATAACCCAGGCCAACAAAAATGACATCATTTCTGTACCCAAAGACCGGACCATGTGACCCTGAAGGATTTTGGTATCCTAAAACCGAATCCGTCATCCAATTTTTTCCTATACGTCAGGTTTTTTACATATTCTAACCTGAAAGTGCAAAAATCGCTATTTTGTTTAATTTTATTTTATCTTTCATTTCCATTTTTGATCATTTCGAACCGATTTTTTTTCCGAAATATGTCGCACTAACCATTCAGTTTCTCTTCCCTTTGCATTGTTCCACAAAGCATTGTGGAACTGAAATGGTTAATGTGTGATATCTCGGAGAAAAATAATCGGTTCGGGACGATCAAAAATGAAAATAAAAGATAAAAAGGAGTACTGAAGGATGGCGTTAGCAGTTTTTGGAAAAAAATAGCTGATCGTGTTATATTGCCTCAAGTATGGCTAAAAATAGCAAGTTTTGCAATTTCTGGTTAGGATATCCCAAAAACCTGACGTATAAGAAAAATTTGGATAACGGATTCAGCTTTGTGATACCAAAATCCTTCGGAGTCACATAGTCCTGTCTTTGGGTTTAAATTTTGTCGGCTTGTGTAATTTAAAAAAAAAGTCAAGAGCAATTTTGTAGAACCTTTAAAAACTAATAAGTTTGGTCTCTTGTACATTTATTGTATCTGGCGCGGTTTCGTGGAAAATTTGAATCATTACGTTTCTTAGTTTGATTTTCCATGGCTAAAACCATAAATATTTGCAGTAGGAGACCGGCTAACGAACTTGACCTGTATTTTCGGACCACAAATCAGAGGGCAAAAAAGGAAATTCTAATAAGAAAATTACTGCGAAAGTTATTGTGTCGTCAGAGTACAGACAGACAGAGAGACAGTTATGTTCTTAAAAACTATTTTTTCTGACTCAGGGGGTCTCAAAATGTCGAGAATTGAAGAAAACTGGATAGGTCCAAAATCACATGAATCTAAGAAATTCCATCTAAATGATGAGAATTTAAAAAATTCAAATTTTCCCGCTAAACTATGGGTGCTATTAAAAAATAGTAACAGGCAGTTTTCTAGGTTTATTCGAGATGAGAAATTTTGCTGCTGCCCATTTCATCGTCTTTTGCGTTGCTTAGCTGTAAATTTGAATTTTCGATTTTCTTATGGCATTTTCTACGTTTAAAACAAAAACTATTGATGCTATTGAAAAATAGTTGCAAGCAATTTTGTAAAACTTTTAAAAATAAATAATTTTCGTCTCTTGTCTTTTTACTGTATTTTGCATAGTTTCGTGAGAAAATTGAATTATTACGTTTTTCACTTTGATTTTCCATGACTGAAACTATAAATATTGGCAGTAGAAGGCTGGCTTACGAACTTGACCTGTATTTTCGGGCCACAAACCAGTGTGCCGAAGGAAATTTAAGTTTATTTGAAATACAAAATTTGTACTACTCGGGCACGTCAAGCCTCAATCATTTTCGACCTAAAAGTTGTTGAATTCAGCGTTTCTTTACAGAAAGCATCTTTCTAATGATTAATGAGTAGATCAAAGGCAAATTTAAAATCTTGGAAGTAAATAAAAAACTAGAAATACATTTTTTCAATTTTGTTCTCATTTGTTTTTAATATTGTGTCTAACAGGAATTCAATAAATAAAAGTCGAATTCAAAATCGCTTTAATAACCTTAATAATAGAAAAAAAAATATTTTTAGCTGTAGAAAAACTTTCATGAAATGCACAGTTTTCAATTTATCTAATACTTTTCTACTGTGTTTTTAATTTAGAAAAACAATTCCTTACAAATAATGTAAAATATAGAGAAAAAATTTCTTGAATTTAAATTTGACCTGTTTGAAAAAGGGCTCGATACTTTATTTTCGTTCAGAGTGTAAAATACTTGAAAATCGTCAGAACAAAACTAATCTGTAAAGAAAACTCGAGTGCAAGAACTTTCAGATTGAAAATGGCACACCATACACGGGCTGTTAAGCATAGAAAATAGAGTAAAAACGGTTCTTTTTGCAGAATTTTTATCCTCGGATGATGTTCGTATATTTTCGATATGCATTTTTTTAAAACTTGAAAATAGCAGATTTTATGTATTATGTTTCCCATAATTGTAATAAACTCTCACATGATTGTATCAAAGTCTCATATATTTTGTTTAAAATTTAGTATTTTCTGTACGGAAAATTATTTCAATGGACGCACAGAAAAAAAATGTAATCTTTACAACGATTTTACAGTAATATTTACCTGCAGCGAAAATAAAATTTAATTTAATTGACCGTACATTCAGCAGCGATTAGTTGAAATCACTTAAATTTATTAGAATTCAGTTGAAATTTACACATAGATTTCATGTTAGATTCAGTTAAAATTCTCTATAATTCACTTATTATTATCATAAAAAAAATGAGGGAGCTCATTTTTCTCTTATTAATTATTATTTATTTATTATATTTTACATTATTTTTATTTTTTTATTTAATTTATTAAGTAATTAATAATATTATTATTTATATATACATATATATAAATATAACATATATATATATAAATATATAAAAAAATATATATATTATTATTGTTAACAAATGAATGTATTTATTATCTTAATAAAAATGAGGAAACTCATTTTTCTCTCAGGCAGCCCAATATGTTGAAGGCATTTTTGGTTAGAGTTGGATTTTTTGTTTGTTTGAATATTATTCACAGGGTTGTCCCGGTACCCAGATAGCACAACAGTTTGCGACAAACTTGCCTCAACCTTGCG